>MJUU01017065.1:59368-83693 GCA_002080025.1 Modiolus philippinarum | reverse complement strand
CTTAAATAAATCCAATAGCAGCAGTGATTATACTCCTTTTCTTGATCTTGATATATCAATAAATCAAGGAAAGCTGAACACTAAAAATTGGTATGCAGCCTCTATATGGTTAGTTGTAAGGAACGTCCTATTTTGAGTCCTGTCGGATGTGTACTTCCTGTTTGACGAAATGTGGACTTTGTTGCGAAATGTAGTAAAAACATGAATTTTTCGTCGCATTTTTCTTAGCTTCTACATGAGGGATTGATTTCAAAATTGGTATGCATCCTCTATATGGTTAGTTGTAAGGAACGTCCTATTTTTAGTCCTGTCGGATGTGTACTTCCTGTTTGACGAAATGTGGACTGGTAAGTTGTAAGGAACCTCCTATTTTGAATTCTGTCAGATATGTACTTCCTGTTTGACAAAATGTGGACTTAATTACAAAATGTAGTATAAACATGAATTTTTGGTCCAGGGTTCAATGAGTAGGGTATACCTGGTTGTCATTCGGCGACAGCTCTTGTTTGTTTTAATTTGCATGACATAAGTTAACTGCATGAAAAAGGGAATTAAGCTGACAGTAACTAAATGACAAGAATACCTATTTTTAAACTTGAAAAAAAAAGATGAATTATTGACACAGTGACCATAATAATGATAATAACATCGTGTAACAAAGACTATGCCAAAATAGTGGTCTGACTCACGACCCGGATTGTGCGCTATGACTTCAACTTTGACCACTATTTTCGGATAGTCATTGCTTAACACAATATTATTATCATAATTATCAACTTGGCTATTGATATCATATGGGTCCATAAGCAAAGGTACCAAGAAGAAATGAGATAAAAAAAAATGCAGCAACATTTGAGTTCTGTGGACATTGATTCATATTGTCGAAATGATTGACGTCAATGAAAATAAAAAACAAAATACCGAAGTTACTGTAAATTTACTTTCTTCAAATACGCAGTTAATGTAAAAATATCTTTGAAGCTGCATATAATATCTTATCGCTTAATTAAGTCAATCAACGCTAGCTCATTTTTTCTAAGTTTTAAAACAGACATTCTATGGCAAGTTCATGTGTGAGGGGGTTGACAATGTTAAGGGAGACCGAGAGAAAGGGGGCAGAAGAAAGGAGAAAAGAGAGGGGCAGGAGAAAGGAGAAAGGAGGCGGAAAAGGGAGAAGGGAGAATGAAAATAAAAGTTTTAAAATGAAAGGAGCTAGGGGCGGGAGAAAGGAGAAAAACACATCCCTGCCCACCCCCTCATGTGTACATATACATAATTTGTCTAATTTATAAGTGCAATCCTACATGAAATATAATTAAAAATTCGGAAGAAGTACAATATAATACTCATTCTATGTACATTTCTGCAGGGAGCGTAATGATTCTTATTTATGTGTATATATTTTAACTAATGGAGTAAAATAATGACTAACAACGATATCTACTACATCGTTTTAAACTCACCTGGCCTACAAGACCAGGTGAGCTATTGCCATCACTTGGCGTCAGTAAGTGTCCGTCCGTCTTCCGTCCGTCCATCCTCCGTCGTAAACTTTTACAGAGATTTTCTCTGAAACCACTTGGCCAATTTTAACCAAACTTGGTCTGAATCATTACCAGGGTATCTAGATTTAAAATTGTGTCCGATGAGTTCCAGAAACTTACAACATGACGCTGTTACTGAAATAGAACGTAGGAGGTAATTTTAAATTTAGTTTACCTCATATTTCAAAAAGGATTTGAGAAAGAGGTTAAGATTTTATGCAGCAAAAAATGTTCGCTATGTCAAAGAGTACATTTTATCTTCATGCTGTAAATTGCAGACCGCATTCAATATGGCCATCAGCGGGAACTTAGTTTAACATTAGACCCCATGGTAAAAACATTCAAAGATCTTCTCCTGTTAGACTACTTGGCCAATTTGAACCATACTTGGTCACAACTGTCCTTAGCTGGTCCTATTAAAAATGTGTCCGGCAAGTCCACATTAGATCAAAGATGGCCGCCAGCAGGGAACTTAGTTTCATATTTCCCCTTTAAAAAAACACATTCAAAGATCTTCCCTGAGACTCTTGGCCAGTTAGAACCATACTTGGTCACAACCTCGGTTGGTTTCCTAAGAAAAATGTGTCCCGCAAGTCCCCATCAGATCCAAGATGGACGCCAGCGGCAAACAAAGATCTTCTCCTCTGAGAATACTTGGCCAAATGGAATCATACTTGGTCACATACTTGTCCAGCAAGTCCTCATCAGAACCAAGATAGCTGACAGAGCGGAACATAGTTTTACATTGGACCCTATGATAAAACACATTCAAGATTTTCTCCTTCGAGACTACTTGGCCAATTGGAACCATAATTGGTCACAACTTTTCTTAGTTGGTCCCTTTTGAAAAATTGATCCAAGATGGACACCAGCTTGAAACATAGTTTAACTCTGAACCGTACGAGAAAACACATCCAAAGACCTTCCTCTCTGAAACTGCTAGGTTAATTGGAATCACACTTGATGGTCCTCGGGTTGTCTGCTTTAAAATAAGTCTACAATCCAAGATAGCCACCAATGTGGAACACATTCAAAAGACCTTTGAAAGCTCTCCGCTAATTGGAACCAAACCTGGTATAACTGCCCTTCATTGGCTGTCTTTGAAAAAAATGTGTCCGGAAGTCTACTTCAGATCGAAGATGGCCTTAAGCGTTATGAAGTTTAACATTGGACCCTACAGGATAACACATTCAAAGATCTTCTTCTCTGAAACTACTTTTCCTATTGGAACCAAACTTATTGCTACCGGTCAATACCGCAATGGAAGGGGAGGTGTGGCATGTCATAAACTGGTTTGTCCCAACATTTCTTTTGAAATGCCTGTACTAAGTGCAGAACCTTATTGATTCAAATAAGAATTACATTGAGACTGACGTAATCAAAATGTTGAAAATTTTGATCGACAATATTTTTGTGGAATTCGGATGTTCGGACAATATTTTTGTGGAATTCTGATTCGCGTTATCCAACAAACAAAAAGGTTTCCTATTGGAACTGACTGTGCGCCACTGTTAGCTGAGCGTTTTCTTTACTCGTATGAGGCCAAGTTTTTAAAGGGCTTACATAAAGAAAACAAAAACATATAGCCTAGTCCTTTAATCTCAGTTTCCGCTACAAAGACGGTGTACTTTCTCTAAATAATTCAAAATTTAAAGAATATTTACATCCGATCTATTACAAAGAACTTGAAATTAAAGACACAACTGGTACACCTACTTCGGCTTTGTACCTAGATGTTTTCTTGTATATTGACCAAGATGGATGTTTGAAATTAAAGTCTATAAAAAGCGTGATGATTTTAATTTCGTAATTGTGAACTTTCCTTCTCTTAGCAGCAGCATACATACCTCTCCTGCCTATGGAGTGTACATGTCGTTACTGTCGAGCATGTAGTTTGTACAGTGATTTTTTTGTTTTAAGAGAGCAAAAACAATGTTCCAAAAGCTCCTTAATCAGGGATTTGTTCAGCCTACTTGACCATAACATCATTGAAGGATATGACGTGTTGACCAGTGTCACAAATGGAAGCGTACATTTTCAGCTAGATTCACGTCTCAGTGGATTTTCACCTTTGTCTAGATTGACTCACTTACAATGTGACGGGTGCTGTTAACGGAGCAGGACATGCTTACCCTTCCGGAGCATCTGTGGTCACTGTCAGTCTCCTTGGAGTTCACACAGTGATTGCCTTGGTGTTATAAAATATGTTTTTTATGCGCTTTGTAGCTGTCAAGCGTCATTGTTTTCTGTGTTCTCGTTTTGGCCACGTCCTTTGATTTACATTTTGAAATACAACTCTTTGTTCCTTTGGTATTCTACTGCCGTCGTTTTTTTTATTTGAGGTTACAGGATTCGATGTCAGATAATACACAATATATTTCCTGAAATGTAGACTTCATTTGGTGATGGGTAAATGTCGGTCACAATGACCTAATTTGTATTGGATGTATGCTTCCTCGCTATGGTACATCTGTATACCAGATTACATGATCTCTGGTCATAACATACACAAGAAGAACTTGATTCACGCCGCTTGTACAGTAAGCTTTGTCACAGTAATTTTTCAGGCCATCTTTGACTGCGGTCAACCAAGTAGTGAGGAGGGGGTACCCTATAGATTTACGGGAGTTCCTTATTTTCATCATCGGCTCTGATGCCAAAGTATGCTAAAACTGAAGTGTGATTTTTAAAAATCTCGTCCCCCGGTATTATAGAAGGGGTATTTAAAACTATGGTTTGCATATGAACTGTAAATGCCCTTCTCCTTCAAAAGTTGAGATAGTGTTTCTTATACAAGAACAGGTTGTTGTTAGAAGCTTCGTCTGCAGAGACAACTACCTAATTTTCACGAAGGCTGGTCAGACTGGGATCCACGACGGGATCTTCAAATATACTGGGATTTCTAGACTTTATTGTTGTTTTCAAGCGCCGTATGCGATTCACAATTAATGACTTATGGACATGATCTTGTCGGACAATGTATCAATGTCCTCTTTCTTTTTCTTTGCACACTTCCTATCATAGTCCTCGACTGCATCCATCAAAATCTCGAAGTTGTACCTCCAATTGATGTTTGGGGTTCACGGAATTTGGTACCTTTTGAGAGGATATCTCGTAGTTTGATGTTGTCTACCATATCTAGGTCATCAGTTATAACATGTCCAGCCGGACTATAATTGAATGGGGAAGAGGAGCAAGTGCTATGGGGTGGTTTGGATATAAAATAATAAATTTGGAAACCACGCAATACCCGGTTGTAATTGAAAATTGACGTTGCAATTAGGTTACTTGGACATTTTTATTTACACATCAATTTCCTAGATTTACATTTACATTTTACATGACATCGTGGTTGAAACATCTTCGCTAGCCAAGGGTTACGATCCGCTCCTCTCCTCTTCACTCTTGACAGATCAGGCTGAAATAATAGCAATTTCTAATTCATTTTCCCTTGGAATATATGAAATATATATTGAAACATTTTTAGAAATAAAGACTCGGAGAAATATATACAAACAACTATATCAAAAAGCTCACTCCTGATGTTGTTTGTATCAAGGATTTTTTTAAACATATTTTAATTGATTAAAAATTGTAGACTCGTGTCTTGTCCTTTTTCTAGTTAGTTTACTTTATGTCTATAGGAGTCTAGGATGATGTTTATTTCGCTGGACTTGATTGCTCTTTTTTTTCAGGGGCCGACTCCGACCTGCCGTTGGGTGTGGGGTTTTCTCACCGTTCACTGAAGATCTTATGGTGGCTTTGAATTGTTATTACTCACCTTTGGGTCGTTGTCTCTTTGACACATTCCCCGTTTCCCTTCTTTTTTCTATCATTCAAATGTTAAAAAGAAACATTTTGTCTCGGTGCTGTAAACGGAGATACAAGACATTAAAAATTTGGCTGGATGGCTGGATTACTTGGGTGAACGTTATTTAAAGTGCGTTGAATTTTAAATTGAGAAAGGGGCATCTTGAGCACTTACTGAAAATGGAAATCATAAAAGCCGGGGTAATTTTGCAATTGGGGGATTTGTATTTCAACTGGGCGGGGAAAGTTTTTCAGTTGGGTGGAAAATAATTTGCAACTAGGCGGATTTTATTTTTTTTTTCAAGTAGGCGGACCTCCTGCAATATACAATCTTTTAAAAAAATAAATGCATTTAGCGAGGCAGAACTGTAGTCACATCTATACCGAGTTTCAAGTGATTTTTTTTAGTTATTTGATTTTTTTTCAAGATTGAGACTCACATTATCAAACGAAGAAGGAATTGTTAGAAGAAAACTCTTAGAAACTAAACTATAATGATATATTTTTACTACATGTGACATAGACGTGTATTTGATAAAAGATACCGATCTAAAATAGACATCAAATTACATGCAAATACGTTGAAAAAAGCAGACTTAAATAGGTACTATTTCTTACAATGTCTTTCAACAACAGACTTAGAAATTAGCATTGTCTTTCAAATAATATTTCAAAGTAAGACATCATGACACAGTGTATATTTTCATGTCTATTCGAAGTCTGTATCTCGCAACTTAATGAACCCTTTTGGAGTCGTGTCACTAAATTTTATATTTCACTTCTAAAACCTCTTCGCCCAATTGCAAAACTGAAACAAGCTCATTTGAAAATATTGGCAATTTAAAAATCTACCCCAATAAAAGATTTTGCTATTGTTTGTCAATTTCTGAGATGTATTGATGTGCTTTATCGTTTGAAGAATGAAAAAAGGAAGTCATGTGTCACAAATGATAAACGAGTTATTATTAGACCCTTTCATGAATACGGCCGTGTGTGCGTGACTTTGACACGTTGGCAAACGAATACTGGAACAAAAAGAGAGAAGGGGAAATTTAGAAATGCAAAATCCAAATATATGTAATCAACGGTAACAAAATTCGGCTCGTTATTGCACATTGTCACAGTAACTCAATTTTGCCTGGATGCTGTCCTTTCATCAGAGATGCATGCATATACAAGGCTGCATTATCCTACCATGTATAGTGACTCAGATATGAAAAGAGACCCAATCTTATTGGAGGCTGTGAACCAACCAAAGATGCATCTGCATGAGGTTGATGACCCTACAAAGCAAAGTTGCAGAGATATACACCAGTACGGGAATTATGTCTACTGAGTTGATGAGTACCATCGAAGTCAACATTTCAAAAATAAAACAAATAGAAAGTTTATTTTCTTCCGCTTCTACTTGTTCATTATTTTGTAGATGTTTTAATCCTTGTTAAAGGGTCCTAAATGTTTGCTATGGTAGTGTTTTTACTGTTCGCTCTTGTGCAATGGGTTGTAGTTCTCAATTGTGAATCCGGCTCCCCTCCTTCATTGCTAACAAGTGCTGGTAACAATTCCGAAAATGTGGTTCGTCCATGATATTAATACAAGAGTTATCGATAAACTGGTCCTTGTTGATAAAAATTGTCAACGGCAGAATGGTATTGACTATGACAGCACAAATAATCTCGCCTAACGTTCGCCGATGTATCTCTGTATTGATTAAAACTGACAATAATCTTGTGTGCAGTCTATGTTCAACAGGATAAAGACCAGTTTATCACGAACGTATATAATTATGACTTTTGAATCACTCTTTTTTATGCCAGGAACTGTTGTGATGATTAATTATAAATAAATGTGCATGTTCTTTCCATAAATCCTGTTTTGATATCGGTCATGTGACAGTTACTTCTCACAGTAGGATAGTTGAAAGGGGTCTAAGCGTAATCCCTGAAAATGTCTTGTTTGGCGGCATGATTCGTGATTTCACAAATTTCAATTTATTGAAGCCAAAAACTACCTAAGAGATATTTGGATTTACAATTTAAGAAGCGTGAAATCGTGAAAGGGAGACTGCTGTAGACACCTTCATAGATTTTCAGTAGTTAATGGCGTGTGTCTTCAGTAATATTGCTCATGAATTTTCATTTAGCATGCCATGCTTGCAATCCTCAGTTCAATACATTTACTACCCTACGCTCAATACATGAAAATACTGGCTCGCTACCATTGAACGGAGCTCGCTACTCTAAAAAATTTGGTTCAAAAAAGAAAATTGTCAATAATTTTTATTTGAAACAATACTTTTGAAAGCAAGAACTGCAAGTGTTTACTTCTAACTATAGGCATATAAAATATATTAAAGAGTTTGTTAAAAAGTTGTTTATTAAACAGTTATTCGCGAAAAGGTCATTTCATCTGCACGCTAAATGTCTTACCAGAGCTCTGTACCCTCCGTTCAACAGCTCATTCCCCTCATCTCCCATTGTACAGCTTCCTACGGGGTTTAAATAAGCGTCTTTTTCGTTATCGGCTATCCTACTAATAATTGTATAGTATTAAACTTATATAAAGTCATTAGTTGTATACACCCGGGTGAACCCGCGATCGCAAACTCGGTGGTCATCGCTGACCCGGTTGTAAACAAAGCGACAATAAACAACAGGTGTACTACGAAAAAAGTGACTTTTACTAACTGTGTTTTTTTTGAAGACAAATACTATGTATTTGCATTCAGATGCTAATAAGCAATAAAGAGAAGAAATAACACTGAGATGTATTCTACAATAAGGGAGAAATCTACTCTTTAAACTGATATTCCTCAAAATACACTAACATTTTCTTCAATTACAAAAGTTTTTTTGCAAATATACGACCAAAATTGGACAAAATAACCTCAAGCATTTCTGTTTCATGTAGAGAAAATATTGGGGCACACATATGTGGAAATGGAGAGAAAACATAATTTTTTTCTTAACGCTTGCAACGATCAACTGTGGTCTTTAACACGGTTAAATATTTACCTACGCGGTTGAAGTTATCGTTAACAAACTTTTACAGCAAAACATTTGATATGTAGTTGACTGCAAAAGTGCTATATTTTTCTGTGTCTTTATTTGTTTTTATTTCTAAATAATCTTCATCAATGCACGTATATAAAAATAACGAATGAATATACAACATAAGAACGACGAAAGTTTTTATACACTAAAGTTTTGAAAATGCTAAAGGTAACTTTTCCTCATTCTATTAGATAATTTGGCACTTCGGTTAGTTGCAGTCGTCTTGAAGCTGACTTGCGCGTCCTCATGTGGGTAGGAAGGGGGGGGCAGAACTTTGCTGGATATTGCGGTCATAATATCGAAAAGCCTGGCCACGAACCATTATAGAAAAAATATGTATAGTAATTCAACTTTTCAAGCAGTACAAAGATATTCTCTATTTAGTGGGGTCAAACATTAACTAAATACCGAAGTTACCGTGAATTTACTTTCTGCATATGCGCATTGCGACAACTTATGTCTCTTCAGTGCAGATAAAATCTAAACGTTTGGAAGACCAGAAACTAAAAGATGTTTAAAAACTAATAGAGAAGAAAGAACCAATATGATCTAAATGTAAAGCCAAAATCAGCAAAGGACAGAGCTTTGCATGAGGGAGATACTCCTTAGTTTTAAACAGAATTTACAAAAATTTAGATATTGTAAGGTTCGAAATATAATCGGCTTTCGGGTCGGCCCCGAAGTCCTGACTACTGGGCTGGAGAATACCCTCGGGGACTAACAGTCCACCAGCAGTGGCATCGACCCTGTGGTAACAAATAAAAGGAGGCAAATCTATTGCCATTTCCCATTCCTTTCTTGTTCCAGTGGCAATCAAGCTCGTTACCCTGTTGTCTCAAACCCCTTATTTTTATACCTAGCTCCGTAGTAAAGGGTGTATAATGTTCTACTCTGGTTGGTCTGTCTGTCCGTCCGTCCCTCCGTCCATTCAAAACATCTTTCGTCAAGGATTCCTCCGCTTGTGTATGTAGTATTGATATGATAATAACAAAATTATTATATTCTCATCCAGCCTTTTCAAGTTGTCCTTCTTCCAGAAATGAATTCCGCTAAAAGAGGTACCAGGAGCCGTCTTGAATTTACTATGCTCACTGCTGAAATCTCTCATGGTGACTTCAATATGAAGAACAACAATTAAAGCGTTGTTCCATTGCTTGGTTCTATTGTGTATTTATAGTAATTTTGACTCATTCACATTTACTTAACACCATTTCATTGTTTATTTTGAGAAATTAAGGAGTCATTTTTCATTATCTTTACCTCTTATAATGATGTAAATTCTGTTAACTTTGAAGAAAATGAGCAATAATATACATGTATAAAAATAAAATAAAAAAGAATAAAAATCTTTACACAGGACAGCTAAAATTTGGTTGGAAGGGGATAGGAATCTGTGAGATAATTTTATTATGACAGAATTAAATAACGGCAATAAAATACAAAGGAACCAAGAATACTTTGGTTACAGATCAAAATGCAAAGACATGATGAAAAAAAAGCAAACATGAAGCCGGATACAAAGACGCGAAACATATACCAAACATACAAACACTAAAAATCTAAAGCAAGGATTTGAATGTTACTTTTATAAAGCAGAAGATTTAATTGGTCAAAATGGAATGTCAATCATACGATCTTTTTTTAATAAAATCTATGGGCATGTCAATGACACAAGCCAAAACTACTACAAATGTATGAGTCTTTAATTGAATTAGAATTTGAATATCCAATTGCGTCAATATTCACGGGGCCTAACCTCTAAGTCAAGAATAGGCTCGGAGCGTCCCAAATACGCCATTATTTGCTCGGAGTTCCCAAATTTATCACCAAAATATGTATTTTATCTAGATTTAACAAACCATGTTCAAAATTGACAATGCTCATTCGGAGGTTAACTGTTAGTCTTAAATGGCTGTCCATAAAAAATCATTCAAACGGAGCTAGTAGTCGAGTTTACCCTGCATAACATATGTGTATTTTGATGGTTGTGTGCGGACGGCGTATAAGTACAGAAGAATAATACACAGAATCCAGTTTATTTTAAGTTTTGTTTTCCTATCTTGCATATTTTAAACATTTAAATCAATATAAGTTAATATACAGTCGTTTCTATTATTCATAATTTTAATACAGTTGTGTTTTGATAGGACAAGTAAAATAGCTATGGATGCGTCGCGTAACAAGACAAAAATTGGGGAGTCGATCTAAATCGTACATATTATTAAAAGATGTGAAGTTGAATTGCTCTTTGCAAATATTTGTATTATATTCAACTAATATTTGATACCTGTTACAGTAGGGTGCAGACATAACCTCTCGCCAAGTTAACTTGAACCAGTCATAAAAGCTCTTCTAAGTTAACTTAGGACCGTTTTCAAGTTAACTTAGACCAGTCATAGAGCAGACATCAAAACTACTCTAAGTTACTTTAGAACTGTTCTAGAGCCCTGACTGCTCTGGCCTGTTCTGGTCATAGAATCCTGACTGTTTTGACCTGTTCTGGTCGTAGAGCCCTGACTGTTCTGACCTGTTCTGGTCATAGAGCCCTGGCCGCTCTAACCTGTCATAGAATCCTGACTGCTCTGACCTGTCATAGAGCCGTGACTACTTGTGCACTCATCGTGTAAAGTGTGCGCGCGTATCGTGTAAGGTTCTCCGTTCATTGCGTGTATCGTATAACATGCGTTTACTCCTTTCATTTGAAAGTCCACATTTTATAGATATATTTGCCCGTTTTCTTTGCCTAGAAAAATTATTTATTTTCATGAAAATTCCGAACAAATAATTTATTTCTTTCCACGACAAGCAGGATTCAAATATATATTATCGAATGAAGAAAATCTGCTTTTTCTTATCTATGTAGGCTAAATTCCAGCAAGTTGAAGAATTGCGGGCATCGATATAATATCGAAATTGAAGAAAATCTGCTTTTTCTTATATATTTTAGGTTAAATTACAGCAAGTGTTTTACAACCGCAACTTTACAACTTTAAAAAATATAAAAATATTAACATATACTGGTTCTCTTTATCTATCTCCTCAATTATTACCGGCTCCCCCGGGAGCCGTTATAAATAATCAGTCGCCGGAAGTTAGCCTGGTGTGAATACTTTCTGAACTTGTATGGGCTAAAAATGACAATCGCAAAAGAAATAAATGGTTTTCTGTTCCTTGATAGGTCGAAAGTTAGGACAATATAAAGTATGTTCAACGATCCCGTAATAAAACATTGCTGGGTCGTTTAGTAGGTCGTTTCGAACTCAATGATATTATGTGGATAGCTGTCCCGAGTTCCTATCGTTGTTTACGTTTGTCTTTTTTTGCCTTATTTGTGTTTCCTGTGTAGTTCCCTAGCAAATTGTTGCGTGTTATTATAATTTTCAGCCATTGTAGGTGTTTGCTGTTGTCCCTTTTATTTCATGATGTGTAATTTATATATATTTAAATGACTTTGTGAAAAAGAGACATGCTTCCAATTCTTGTAGAAGGCGTTTATTCAGTTGAAAATTTACGATTAGTTCTTTTAAACACATTTACCAAGTATAATACGGTAATTTTCGGGTTAAAGAGATTTTTGCTATGTTGCATACGGTCAACTTAAGTCATTACTGTAAAATGAAAAATTCCAACGGTATAGTGTTAATTATTCTGTTTGACATGATCATGAGAACAAATTTTAAAGGGCAAATTTTACAGGAAATGGTACGGGGGTTACTGTGGAAGTACTTTTATTCGTGGACACCAATTTTCGTGGTTTTCACAAGTATCACTATTTCGATGGTACTTAAATTCGTGGTTTCGATTTCAATACATTTAAACTCTAGGGAAAAATGCATTTCGTTGGGAACATAATTTTGTGGTATTGGCTAACCACGAAATCCACGAAAATTGGAACCCAACGAACAATTGTACTTTCACAGTATATGCTTCATTTCGAGCTTGACACTTTATCTGAAAGATTTACGATATACACATAACTCAAATCATCTGTTTACAATGTATGTACTAGATATTCCTCCAATCAAGGACCACCCCATATCTGCATGGGTAAAAATCCATGTAGACTCCCTATAGGGATTACTTGAGATTTGCCCGAACTATATACCCTGATAATCAAATGGTCCGTGTCTAAACCATGCAGTAAGAACGATTAACAGCCTGTTCCTATGTAACGGTTTAAAGAATCCGCCGTGAAATAAGTTCCAAATGAACAAATTTCATAGCTCACCCAGTCAAATAATCTCCAGCTGGAAAGTATTTACTGCTCACCTGGTGAAATAATCTCCAGACGGAATAAATCTCATGGATATATCAATAACATTTGTTCCATTTGGAACTTATTTCACGGGATACTATTTTGGCTTACACCTATCTTGATATCATTTTGTATGGGTTGTTGACCAAAATCGAACACCAGTACTGTGACTTACAAACACTGGATGCTATTGCACACACTTCACATATCATGTATCTTTAATGAGTGAAAAAACTAAGAGCCGGTAGCTTTTTAGAAAAGCTAAACTTGTCTTGTATTCCAATCACACTGTGGCTCTTTATCTGTCTTTCTAAATTTGTTTCGTCTGTACCTTTTTCCTGTCGTTAAATATCTTTTTCTTTTGCCCATAATCTGATAAGATAAAGGTATGCATCCTTTAATTTACTGGCTTGTACTGCGACGCATCAACAAATTCATTACTTGTACTCGAACAAATTGAGCATAGATTACCTACGGTATAGAACCAAAATGCATTTACAAGGACATTTGAATAATGTTTCGATTTGACTATTAGACGTGTAAAATCGTGACCTTATCATATATTAAATGCATTTGAATTGATCTCGGAAATTGTACGTGTTCGCGATTGACATTCATTATGCAAAGTAAACAAGATACGGGCAAGCAGATTTACTATTATGAAAATGTCTTCGAGTCAACTTAAAGGCATTTCTCCGAATGCGCGTGTTATTTTTATTGCATTTGTAGAAGAAATTATAGTTTTTCTTACCTTTTCCGGTCCTCCGTCCTTGTTTACATTGTGTTGAGACGCTCCGAGCCTAATACGAACTTGTCCGTGTCTCATCAATAGATAATATTGCGTAGAGGTTAGGCCCGTGATATTGTAATGATTTGAGCGCAATTTTGACTTTTAAACTACCATTGTCTTTGGATATTCGAATATGTGCTGTTATGCTTAATATATAAGAAACATGTTAATGTCAGTGTTATTATGAAATGTTGCATCATAATTGTATAAAAGAGCTAGTTCCATGAGGTATGCGCTGTCCCCTTCAATACGGGACTTTCGATTAATTGTTTGACCAAAACAAATCTCAATCCAGGGTTCCTACCCCAAGAGTACGCTCTCTCATTTCGTTTCCTGCTTTTCCTAAACTTTCTAACCACTTGTTCCCTATCCCAGAAGTTGAAAATTACCCCGTTGGGCAAGTCTTTTCATTTGATGGCTTCCTGGTTCTGCTCCTGAATCTTTTCTTGAAAGACATCTTCCCTGATGAAACAAGGCAGTAGAATACCGAAGGAACAAAGCACAAGATTACATAAATCAAAGTCCAGAGACAAGGCAAAAGCAAGAATCATCATTCTGAGATCCATTCTACTGAACTGTCATTATTTACTATAGGCAGAGAACAAGCATACTTTGTGAAATACGACTCAGAATCACAGAAAAAATATATAGAGGAAGAAGTGATTAAAATGTTAGAGTTTCTGATCGACAATATATTTGTCCAGTGTGGAGGAATTATTTTTCAACAGATTATCGGAATTCCAAGGGGCACAAAATGTGCACCTCTTTTAGCTGATCTATTTCTCCACTCATATGAAGCTGAATTCATCGAAGGGCTTCTTCAAAATAAAGATAAAAAACTGGCCCAGTACTTTAATTTCAGCTTCCGTTATATAGATAATATTTTATCACTAAACAATCCTCGCTTTGGTGATTTTCTTCATCTTATCTATCCAAAAGAGCTCGAATTTAAGGATACTACAGATACTTCCACATCAGCCTCGTTCCTTGACCTTCATCTTGAAATTGACATTAGAGGTACACTACAAACTGGGCTATATGAAAAACGCAATGACTTAAATTTTCCATAGTGAACTTCCCTTTTCGTGTAGCAACATTCCAAAAGCACCGGCATATGAAGTTTACATCTCACAAATTGTTCGCTACTCAAGGGCCTGTGGTCGATACAGTAACTACCTTGATAGAGCTCGGTTGCTTACAAATAGGCTACTTATGGTATGTTGCCCATAACTTGAGGTCATCACTACAGAAGTTTTACGGTCGACATCACGAACTTGTGGACCGCTTTGGGATATCTGTTTCCAAGATGACAACAGATCTTTCTCTTTGCCACTAAAGTTTGTTTTTCCTCTACCGGATTTGACTTTACTACCGGAGCTGACATGTTCAACACGACGTGTGTCTGATAATTACTCTACCGCATTACCTGATCTCACCCATGGTTTTTTTATTGGGTCCGTGTTGTTTCTTTTTGCATATGTGCGTGTCTTCATTTTCTTTTCTGTGTCGTGCTCATGTTATGTCTTTGTTTCTTTGTTTTTCCGGCGTTGCCATTGTCCTTGGATTGTTTTTTTAGACTGACGGTTCGGTTCTCACTTACTTTACTAAGTACTTAATAAAAATAATGCTCATTTGCTTTTCAGTGCTGTGGTTAAGGTTGCTATGCAGGATTTGCCATTGAAAAATGGGTATGGTGTAGAATACTACTTTTCAAACCACTGTAAGCCCACGGAGTTATCATTTTCTGGTAAGAAGTTGTTTGGTATGCGACAAATAACCAATCGGATCTGAACGAAATGCCAAAATCAGCTTGGAGGAGAGCCTTTCATGAGGAAGATACTCTCTTGTTTAAACATTTTTTTCAAGAAATTCAGATATTGTAAGATGATGAACAACAATGCAAGCGTTGCTCCGTTTGCTTAATCTTACCATGTAATTATTGGGATTTTGTCCCATGTACATTTACTCCATATCCCTTTATTTGTTCATCGAAAGTTTCTAATATAACTACATGTATAAAGGTAAACTAGATATTTTGAAATTACAGATGAAAAGAAATTATAGTTTCCTCTTGACATTAACATTAAATCGACGTGTGACTGAATTGCTTCACTTGCCTCTCATTATTATGCGCAGTGCTTCGTATGTTGTACGGAAAAGGATTCTTATACGAATAACTACACTTGTGTGTGTGTATGGGGCCAAATCCTGTTGTTACTATTTGACAACAAAGCATATTTAATGTGATATACACAAAATGTATATCGTTTTATTTTTCAATTTTGTAGGATCTAATCTGCAGTATCTTAAAAGTATAAATTGGAAATAGTTTAGGTTAATGTTTCGCTAAAAAGCTGACTATCCTGTCCAGCCAAGAAGTATCATATTTGAGTAAAATTAGGTATCTAAATCTGCAAGGCTTTAGTGATTTACTGTGAGTACACTATAAGTAGTTTGCTGTTATCCTTCGTACAAACTAATGAAAACTAATTGGATAGCATTCACTTAACAGTCTATTCAAATATTGTTTTCGTCTTAAGATAATATAAAAATCATTGATAATGGTCAAATCTTGCATTGATAATTAAATCTATTTATTTCTATAACTACTTATACTGCAAATCAAAAGAAATTCAAGCCGAGTTAACGATAACATTTTCTGGTTGAAAACCGGGGTATGCGATAGCTTCAACCGTGTTAAAGACCACGTTTGATCGTTGCAATCGACATGAAAAACCATGTTTTCTCTCCATTTAAACATATGTGTGCCCCAATATTTTCTCTATAGTTTCTAGAATGAATGACACAGAAATGGTTGGGGTTATTTTATCCATTTTTGGCCGTATATTTGCTTAAAAACTGTGGTTATTGAAGAAAATGTTAGTGTATTGAGGAATATCAGTTAAAAGAGTAGATTTCTCCCTTATTATAGAATACATCATTTTTTTTCTGCTCTCTGTTGCTTGTTAGCATGTGAATGCAAAAACATAATATTTACCTTCAAAAATATAACACAGTTAATAAAAGTCACCTTTTTCGTAGCACACCTGTTGTTTATTTTCGCTTTGTTTACAACCGGGTCAGCGATGACCACCGAGTTTGCGAGTTTGCGATCGCGGGTTAACACGGATGGTATATGTATATTTATCAATTATGTATAGCATTAAATCAATTATTCATGCATTCTAATAATAAATATGATATGATGTTACAGCCTATGATAGAGTATAGATACGTTGCTATTTATATCATCACACCTGGTATTATAAGATGGGTTTTGACAGGGTGCATTTACGTTAGACTGTGTATTCAATCTTTCCCTTTCTTCCTCAGACCCATCTTTGTAATAGTTTCCTTTACAACAATATAGCTTGATAAAGCTAGCCATCCTTTGAAGTGACTCTTTTCTTAGAATGATATACAGTAAAGGGTCAACAACTGCATTCAGTACAGCAAGTCTTAGTACCCATAGCTCTACTGAATTATCTTCTCTTCTGACTCCTATAGCGTGAAGGAACACAATAACCTGAAAGACGTCATATACATGTATACTTCATGTATGCTCTTTTTATTTTGTCAGTTATGGTGTACTTGTTCATGTTAGAATTTCTCATATGAATGCATTATCAAAATTTAACTGTCTCGACAAAAAGGATACATGGATGTAGCGTTGTTCAACATTTAGCAAGTGAATTTCGCTCAAACCGGTACTAGGGGCCATCTTGGACTTACTATGAGGTAAGAGTGTTTACTCTTTGTTGAAGGCCTCATGGTGACTTCAAGAACAACAATGAGAGCGTTGTTCCATTTGCTTAATCTTACCATGTTTTATAGGGATTTTGTCCCATGTAGATTTACTCCATATCATTTTATTGGTTCAACAAAGATATCTCCATGAAGGTATAAATTACTAATGGTTATAAACTTGCATTTTGCAAAACACCTGGCATAAATATGGAAACAAAACTTAATTTTAATGCATCCAGTAGCGAAATATTCAACAAAGTTTTTTTGAATAGTAATGCTTTGATATAACTTTTGGTTTGCGGTTTCCGAATGTTTTAATAAGATCTGAAGAAACATAAGATGTCGAAATGCTCACCTGCAGAAAATAAATTTACAGTAACTTCGGTATTTATTATCACTGGGTCGATTCCTCTGCTGTCCCCGAGGGTATTCATCACCATAGTAGCCATTAACCTGAACAAATATTTATATGGAATCTTTCAATATCTAAATTTCTGAAAAGGATGGGTTGCAATAAGGCCGTTTTCCGTTTTCCGGCCCACCTGGAATTTTGATATACTGTGTTCCAATGTAACTTACAATATGTGTAGATTAAAACTGAACAATAGAATTTCAAATCGCGCATGTGCAAGTCACTTGATCACGTGATTTTACTAGGACTCTTGTTAAAAGAATAGATCGTGTCGGTGGAGGTGTAATAGTGTATATAAAGAATAATTTAAATTGTGTGCCTCGTCCTGATCTCCAAATAAGTAATCTTGAATGTGTTTGGGTTGAAATTAAATTGAAAAACAAGAGTTATCTATATGGAACTTATTATGTGCCACCTAATAGTACGTCACAGCTTTGGGAATACATTGGTCAGTCATTTGAGACTGCCTTAAATACAACAAAGGAATTAATTGTTGTTGGAGATTTTAATATAAATCAGTGGACTGTAAATCCTAACAATAAAATCAAAAGTCTTCTCACTCAGTATAATTTACATCAAATGATAACAGATAATACATATGTTACAGAAAATAATTTATCGTTGCTTGACCTCATCATAATTAGTGACCCTACGAGTGTTATTCATACAGAGGTCGGTGCTCCCCTACTTGATCAAACTCGATACCACTTACCAATTATTGGTTTTCTTAATCACCCGAAACGCTCTTTTCCACCAATCAAGCGTAAAATATATTTGTATGATCGGGGTGATTACGAATCTTTTCGACAACAATTGTCAGATGTAGACTGGGGAAACTTCTTGTTGAAGATAATATAGATGAATCAACAGTAAATATAACTCGAACAATATTAGATATTGCTGAAAGAGTTATTCCTAATAAATGTATTATGATAAAAAAAAAGATGACCCTCCCTGGATCACAAACAAAATAAAAAAAGAAATTCGAAGAAAAAATAGAGCACACAGAAAAGCTAAAAAAAGGAATGATCCTCAAAGCTGGGAAAAATTTCGTAAAGTAAGAAATAGATGTAATTCTCTTGTTTTGCATGCCAAAAGAGAGTATTATGTAAATATTTCAAATAAAATAGAAAATGATGAAATCAGTACTCAAAATAGGTGGAAATTAGTGAAGTCTCTTATGGGAAATAGTAAATCCCGTATACCCCCTATTAAAAGTGACAACGATATTATCGAAGATGACGCGACGAAAGCAAACTTATTTAATTATTATTTTAATAACCAGTGTCAATTAATGATGCTAATGTACCTTTTCCTGACTTACAAGATTTACCAAATCATAGTTTGAATACTTTGATTGTTAATGAAAATGAAATTGAAGATGTACTCAAAACCCTGAACACCACAAAAGCAATAGGTCCTGACCAAGTAAACCCAAGACTGTTAAAAGAGGCCAGTGCGATTCTGAAAAAAACCCTTTGTAAATTATTTAATTTATCGCTCCAACTTAGTAAGTTTCCTTCTGAATGGAAAAGAGCAAATGTAACTCCTGTTTTTAAAAAAGACTGTCCCAGTGATGTACGAAATTATAGGCCAATTTCACTTATTAGCGTGGTTGGGAAAGTTATGGAAAGGGTGATATTCAAACATATTCATAATTATTTACTGGAACATAATATTATAACCCCATTTCAGTCCGGATTTACACCTGGTGATTCTGCTGTAAATCAGTTGTTAAGTATTACTAACGAATTTGGAAGGGCTTTGGATGAAGGGAAGGAAATAAGGGAAATTTTTTGTGATATAAGTAAGGCGTTTGACAGAGTTTGGCACAAGGGACTTATACATAAATTGAATTCAATAGGTATTAATGGAACTTTGCTTCTTTGGTTTAAAGATTATTTGTATAACAGAAAACAACGTGTAGTTATCAATAATAACAATTCTGAATGGTTAAATATAAAGGCCGGCGTGCCGAAAGGATCGATTCTCGGACCTCTATTATTTATTATATTTATTAATGATATAGTGTCTGATATTCAGTGTTCAGTAAAGCTTTTTGCCGATGACACTAGTCTGTACTTAATTGTTGATAATCCTGAAGTTGCTTCCGAAATTCTTAATCGTGATTTACAAGCAATTCATGAATGGACAGAAAAATGGTTAGTGACATTGAACGCACAAAAAACTGAAGCGATGACTATTTCTAGAAAAATGAATAAACCAAACCATCCAAATCTTTCAATGAATAATGTAATAATTGAAAATGTATCTCATCATAAACATTTGGGGGTTACCTTGTCTGATGATGGTGGTTGGCACAAACATATAGATATGATTGTTAAAAAGGCATATACTCGTTTAAATATTATGAGAAAATTTAAACATACATTAAATAGAAGAACTCTAGAGAAAATGTATTTTTCGTATATCAGACCGATATTAGAATACGCAGATGTAATTTGGGACAACTCCATTCAAATTCTGATTCATAAGATAGAAAATGTACAAATAGAGGCCGCGATAATCATCACTGGGGGCACAAGATTGACTTCTATTCAAAATTTGTACAAGGAAACGGGATGGGAAAAATTAAGGGAAAGACGTGAATCTCATAAAATTATCTATTTTTATAAAATGGTTAATGATCTTACCCCCGCATATTTAAGCAGAATTCTCCCGAACAGGAATAATGATATACACAGTTATAATACGCGTAATTCTTCAGCATTTCAGCCTATTCTAACAAGAACATCTTTCTACTCAAATTATTTCCTACCCTCGTCTGTTCGAATATGGAACTCACTGCCTGATAATGTCAGAAATATGTCTTCAGTAAACCAGCTTAAAACTTACTTTAGAAATTAAGTTGTTAAAAACCCATTGTACTATTATATTGGTTCTAGAATTGGACAGATTTTACATTCAAAATCAAGAATGAAATGTAGTAATTTGAAACACGATCTTTAAGTAAAAACCTGATACAATCTCCACTTTGTCTGTGTGGACAGATAGAAACTACAAAGCATTTTCTTCTCAATTGCAGACTATTTCAAGAAGCTAGGGAAAGATATATATATTCTCTTCAAATTCCGGAAACGATTACAGCAGATCTATTACTGTTTGGCTCGGAAAATCTCACTCTTGAGCAAAATAAAATATTGTTTATAAATGTACAGAGCTATATATTAAGTAGTAAGAGATTTACCTCTTGATACCTCTTCTATAGTTCTCCTTTATATTATCACACAAACATATCACTAATTCTGTTATTCATCATTTTTTTCTCAATCTCTTGTCATCTTGTTTACTCACCATGAGCAAATGTATTAATGTAAGGATAGATATATTGGATACGGATTAGTATAAGACAATCTGTCTTGTTTCCGAATCCTTTTGATTAATTTGTTTACATGTATTTATTAATTTATGTATTTGTGGATTATAATATTTGACAAGTTGATTAATAAAATATGTTTATATCAAGAATAGAGTATGAAAAGCATAAAAATTGACACGGTGCCAAAACAACAGTGACCATCATTTTGATATTATAATAATGTGCATATGGTGCTATTCTATCGATGATATCATCTGTTTTATAATCAATTTCTTTTTTAAAGGGAAATAAAACAGATTAAAACAAATAACCTTTTATCAGAAAAATGTACACCAAAATTTGATTTTTTTTAGGTAAACGGAATACTTAACTATACTATTTTCTGATATTTTCTTGATATTAGTATGAATATGTGCTTGTCCGACATATTTTCATATACAAATACATATGTATCAATTTAAATTTGAAACAAAATATCGTGTCAGTGCGCCTAAATATAATGATTTTGTCGACTCAGACTTAGTCCATGGGCTGGAATAACCCCCCGTGCACCCCCCCCCCCACTTTCCAACCCCACCCATTTCTTTAAGTCCGCATACATCCCCTCTTCAAAATAAAACATGTTAACACGAGCATAACCTGCACGCACCGGTGGAACAGGGCCCATTTTTTGACCCACCTACCGAAATTTTGAAAATTTTGTTTTTCGTTCAAGTTTTTGTTTCAATTGCTTTAAAATGTTGACTAAATGCTTACCAGTTATAAAAACGATGTATCAAATGATTGCTTATTGTATGAGCTTTACAAAGAACCAAAATTCTTACAATTTCTATGCCCAATACGTTTCATAGCGCCATTAAACGTACCCCTACCCCTATGAAATATTGAGGAAAAATTAGATATTTTCATTGAAATTGCGTAAGTTTGATGGTCTAAAGAACCCGAAGTGCATCTCGATTCCCAATTCTGAAAATTGCTTTGAGTTTTTCAATCTATTTTCTTGAATATAAAACATGCTAACATAATGTAAACATATTTTAATGACCAAAGTTTCATTTTCAAATAGACCAAATAAATGGATCTTTGAATATTTCCGATTTTGACTAAGTTTTGTCATTCTTTTGCCCAATATTACTTTTCAGTAAACAAATATCATTTAAAGTAGGTATCAAATGAAAGCTCATTATATTTGCTTTACAACTATTACAAATAATGGCCATTCTTATGTAATTTAAACATCATACATCAAGAAAACGTACCCGTACCCCAACAAATTTACTGTAAAATTGTCAATTTTTTGTCTATGTTCGCATAAAAATAACCACAACACGCAAAGTGTGTGATGAATATGGCAATGTTTCATCAATTATACCATGATTTCGTATTTCAACAGCCATTTGTTGACTTAAACTCTATATTTTGCCTGAAATTGATGAAAAATGGGAATTTTCAACATTTCAGATTTGCCCAAATTTTACTGTTAAATCGTTAAATATTCCAAATCTGGAGGATATATCTGCAGATATGCCAATTTATTGTTCTAAGCGATACATTAGATGTCTGAAAACATTGTTAAGAAAAACAACAAATGTTTGATGCGACTCAAAATACCGAAAATCTTACCCCTACCCCAACAAATTTTCCTTAAAATTGACAGTTTTTGTCTATGTTCGCAACAAATTAAGTCAAACACGCAAAATGTGTGTTGAATATGACAATGCTGCATGAATCATATCACGATTTGGTAATTTAACAGCCATTTGTTGACTTAAACTTAACATTGTGCCCGAAATTGATGAAAAATGGGATTTTTCAACATTTCAGATTTGGCCAAAGTTCACTGTTAACCCGTTATATATGGCAAATCTGGATGATATATCTGCAGATATGCCAATTAATTGATCTTAGCAATACATGAGTTGTCTTAAAACAGTGTTTAGAATATCAAGGGGTGTTTAATGTGACTCTGAATACATAGAATCTTACCCCTACCCCAACAAATTTTCCCTAAAATTGTCAATTTTTTGTCCAAGTTCGCATAAAAATAACTAGAACACTCAAAATATGTGTTATATATTACAAAGTTGCATGAATTACATCATGATTTGGTATTTTAACAGCCATTTGTTGATTAAAACTCAATATTTGGCACTAACTGATGAAAATAGGAATTTTCAACATTTCAGATTTCTCCAAAGTTCATTGTTAAATCGTAATATATGTCAAATCTGGAGGATTCATCTGCAACTATGCCATTTAATTGTTCTAAGCGATACATTAGATGTCTTAAAACACTGTTTTGAAAAACAAGGAGTGTTTAATGTGACTCTAAATACCGAAAAACCTACCCCTACCCCAACTAATTTTCCCTATGATAGTCATTTTTTCATTATATTCGCACAAAAAGAACCAAAACAAACAAAATCTGCATTGAATATAACAATGTTGCATAATTTCTATCAAGATTTGTCATTTTAAGTCCCACTTGTCAGCTTAAACTTAATATTTTGTACAGAATTGTTGATGAAAAATGGGGATTTTCAGCATTTCAGATTTGTCCAAAATTCACTTTTAAATAGTTATATGTGGCAAATCTGGACGATCTGTATGCAGATATTCCAATTCATTGTTCTAACCATGTCTGCCATGTCTTTGGACTTCGATTTTTGTAGTCATCGCTTCCCTTGTTCCTTCGGTATTCTACTGCCGTTGTTTCTAACCAATATATAAGTTATATAAAAATAATGTTTAGAAGAACAACGAGTGTTCAATGTGACTCTAAATTCCGAAAATTTTACCCCTATCCCAGGAAAATGATGACTAAAATGTATTTCTGTACATTTATATAAACAAAACATACTAATGTTTTACTTTTTTTAAAAATGCATTCTATATATCGCAATATGCAATTATGGGTAAAATTGTATATTTTGGGCGATCTTCGTGAAAAATGGGATTTTTCAGCATTTCGGAATTTTACAAGATTCGAAGTTTAATTGTTGTTTACCTGCCCATCAACCCCACACATGATCTTATTTGTGATATATGGGAGTCTTTGTGTATTTTGGTATTTGAAATGATATGTTATTGGACCTTTATACAATGTTTAAGCTTTTCAAGCTGAATAAAATGAAATAAATTGTGTTGAATATTTGTGGTAAGGGGTTATATGTTTGTAATTTATGAGAGAGTAGATATTCTAAAAATGTTTAAAAACATATTTTCTTATGGCTTAGATATAATGAAAGGATATCTAATCAACATTTTTAAGTTATATATCAATTTCATGAAGTATTTGCATCTCAAAGTCAAAACAGCAGAAATTCTGAAAAACGGAAAATTCCCATTTTGCATACAATTTCGAGCAGAAGAAT
>MJUU01017065.1:45387-59091 GCA_002080025.1 Modiolus philippinarum | reverse complement strand
TAAAATGTTTGCACACGATTTGTTGCTAACATATTAGAAATCATTATTACATCAGCAATTATTAAATATATATTCAGATTTTATACGACCATAAAGTCAGAAAGTCGAAATTGTGAAAAAGTCGAAAATTCCGAAAATTCCCATTTTTCAAAAATTTTATTCCGAAAATCAAAATTTTATGGACATTAATGGTTTTATTTTCCAACACTGTATCACAACAGATAAGTTAGGCATAAAAACTAGATCAAATGACGAGGGTTGTTTATCTGAAAGGAATTGACAGTCTAAAATGGTCATTTTCGCTATTTTGTTGCAGGGGGGGGTACATTTTTTGCATCCCCAGATCATAAAAATGGCGTAAAGTGCCCAAATTTGAGTTCATTGTAAAGGATATTATATTAGCTTTAATTTGGTACCAAATTTCACTACATATTACTTATCATTAAATAATTATTGAACTTAAAAGATGAAACTTAGGTTAAAACGAAAATACAAGAATTTTTCGCGGTGTACTATAAAAGTGGCCATTTACTGTCTATGCGTGCAGGTTATGTTCGTGTTAACATGTTTTACTTTGAAGAGGGGATATAGGAGGACTGAAAAAAAATCGGTTTAGATGGGAAGTGGGGGGGGGTGCACGGAAAGTGATTTCAGCCCATGGCCTAACTCTTTATATATTTTAGTACTTATTTCTGATTTTCGAATTTTTGGCCAAGAATAAAAACACTGAGACATTGATTATAGCTAAGTGAATATTATGCTTTTTATTTGGTAAAATTAAAAATATGTGTACTAAATATTAAAAAGTTTTATTATAAATTATACAAATTATGCAGACACAGCCTTCAGACATAGCCTTCATTTCTCAGTTTTGAGCATGGCTTGATAATGAGCCCTAAGTGTACTATGCCTGCTGCACACTTACCAGCTGCACGATCTTGAGAGAGGCATTTAACTGATTAGAGCTCTTAGTTTTTTCTGTTTTCAAAGAAGAAGCCACTCATTTCAGTTTTATTCCAAGAAAAGAATCAACTTTAAACAATTATGGAATCCCTTTTCTAACAGAAATACATACTCATGTCAGAACAAGTTTTGCATTTTGTTGCAAGTCAATTCAAACATATTCTCGGGTATGGAAGATCATTTTTATTCATTGTTAGAGCCTTCCCCTTAAAGTCTGTTTCACTTCCTTTAGATAATGGAAATTCTCTTCTACTGACTTTAATATTGCATATTTCGGCACTGGATTTCTCATGGTTGTGTAAAAATGTTGTACACTTCTGAAACCACTTTTAATTTGATGATTTCCAATACATATGGAAAGAAAAAATACTTTTTAAAATTGCTCCATGCTTTTAAAGGGATAATATTTTCGGCGCACCATTATCGAGAAGACTGGACCATTCTGAAATAGGTATTGGCAGGTATTACCCGAAGTCAGATGATAAACAAGTCTCACTTTGGCTTTAACCGTGTGTTTGGACCCCCCCCCCCTTTTTAATTAAAGAAAAAACATACCCGGAAATGAAATAATTCAACAAAATACCCAAACATGTAATTGAAATTAATTGCAAAAGGAATATTTGAAAGAAATTGTTAATGTGCTGCTAATTTCTATTTGGCGTTTACAAACAAAGTGTCCGTGGATTACAATTGTTAACCCCGAACGAGTACACCTTGCTATTAATAGGTAGGTCATCTCGGGTCATCTATTTTATCAAGTTACTTGGTCACCCTTAAAATAGGACAATCCACCACTTAGAAATTTTCACCTGTTTGAAAAAAATTATGAAAATGCACATGACTGCAGACTTTTGTGCATGTCGTAAACGGCGAATTCAGCATTTTTTAGTTATGTATGGTCATTCTTGATTACATACCAAATATGATAAAGATTGGTGAAATAATAAAGCTAAAATCGCGAGATTTCCATTATCTAAGGGAAGTGGGACAGACTTTAGCAAGAACAACTAAGCAGTAAACAAATGCCTTTAATAATAAGGACACAATCATGTATCTGTTATATTTTAACTCCGGCAAGTGATTCTTGGATTCCTTTATTTAACAGCATCTCTGCGTACAGAAAAGTTATAGGCCCTCCTGTAACATATGAAGGGAACCTCTTCTGCAACATATCTAGAAGGGAACCCGCTCCTTCAATCGAAGATATAACATAGGGGTAATTGGAAAAAAGGTAATCCAATTTCTTTGGAATATTTTTTTACATGTGCAAGATGATTCTTAAAAGCAATAAATTATAATCCAAAGCTAATTTTTATTGTTTCAAATCCATAAAAACACATTTTATATCAGGAAAATCTAACAAGAAAAAATTAAACAACAGATATAGCATCTACTTTCTAAACCAGATCGTGTTCAGCTTATTTGGCAAATCGCCAGATAAGAAAAAAAGCTCTTACAAGGTCTAAAATACTAGGAAAACCACATTTACTAGTTAAAAACTAAGGCGTGTTAGCCTTACGCAAAGCTCCGTCCATATTTGCCTTGATATATCTTTCGTTTTATGGCATTCTATTTTTGTGAGATACGCACTGAAAAGACACAAGGATGACCTCCTTTGTGCAAAATTTTGTCCTTAGCTGATTTTGGAATCACTTTTATACCCTTTTGGTTATTTTATCTCTGCCAGATCTTTCATATATTTTTATTTTTTTGGACTTTCAAATAAATTATTAATTCATACATTGTTCAAAAGGAAATTTACATAAATAAAAATTTCTGTAGTTTGCATTTGGCGGCGCGTGATATGTTGTGATCTATTGAATTATTAAAATCTAAATGGGATAGATAGACTGCAAATATCTTACCAAAAGAGGCGTCCAAAGTAAACAAAACACGACTGTTACTGCAACAATAAATACTATTACATGCGAGTCGTGGGCTGCTGAAACTTCATGTACATCAAGCAATATACCACGTTGTATAGGATCAATCAATAACTGTACGACTGTAATACTGTTCACTACTAGGGTAACGGCAACAATGATGAATCCAAGTATAGAATATAAGTAGGCCATAACGCGATTTCCTGTGGAATCGTTGAGAAAGTCAACGTAGCACCATGACCCAGGATACAACAATACACTATCACCAACACCAACCAGATGAAGCATTGAAAAAAGACTGGAAAAGATCCATATTGAAACTAAAATTATGGTATATTTTCTGCCATCGAATTGTCCCGGGCGAATAATGTTTAAATATCTATCAAAAGACATAGCACAGATGATTAAAGCACCCGATATATGAGCATTTACGAACACAAAAGACAAAAACTGACAAAGTCGTCTTGGAAAGCAAAATTGAAAATGTGATGCATATCTTGATGTTGCTATTGGATACACAATCAAAACTCCGATAAAATCTGTTAGAGCTAAGCCGGTGAATAATTTAAAAAATGAGTTCCACTTGTGTTCGTACCGAGTAGTCCAGAGTAGTATCAGCGCCAACGCATTCCCTCCAATTCCCAATAACATCTCTGCCACCACTGGAACCCATGATATATTAATGTCCTCATCGCAAACTGCATAATAATGTTTAGAATCGTTTGCCATCTTTGCTTGTTTCCACGAAATTAGACAAAAACATTTACCTTCTTATGTAATAGATAATATTATTGATCAAATTGTGATAATTTATCTCTATAAATGACCAAAGTTTGAGATAAAGGCATTTTTAACGTAAATTATTCTTGACAAGTTGATAAATAACAGGAAAAGTTGCTTTCAAAGATGGGTGGCAGAACCGAATTTCTTGGCTTCTTCTTGTTTTACTATTAGCAAAGTGATACAATATCGATACAGCACATAACTGTATACAAGGATAGGGGTTGCATTAAATGTGTGATAAGCATTTTTTTACACAAAACGCCACAACTTTACCATTTGTTATTGCCGAACAGCGTTTATATCGTTAATTTCTTACGATTTAATCCTCTGAAATCTTGAGAAAATTGCTTCATACAGTATTTATAAAGCAAAGCAAGAGCCAAAATCATACATAGAATACAAGGCAATATAAGGATTACATACAGACAGAGAACGTTAACGACGAGGACGAAAATAAATAAACACTACAAAAATAAAGCACTAACAGTGTGAACCCCTCATAACACAGGGTTGTTATCAGGTGCTCCGGAAGGGTGAGCAAAACCTGCTTCAGATGTGGCGTCGTCCATCAAATGACTGATTTTTATTACATAAGATTTTATACTGTTACCTTCAATACATTTCGTGACTAACATTAATTACAATGATAATAACTTTAAACATTTTTGTTTTCTGTCCTATTCTTATATCCAATCCTTATCATCTAAACCTACAGATACTTCAACGTTACTCTGAAAAATCTAAAACAAAACATCTACTGAAGTAGCTTGATGGATACTAAATTTTGAATTCGGCTGAGAATTCGGATAAAAAATGACGTCGAAATTCAGGAATACGTGAAAATCACGTTTTCAAATATGTACTTCTCATCCTTATCGACATAGAGTTTTATCCGATATTACTGATTTGCAAGTTTTAGCATACAGATATTTCCGGAGGTTGTAATTAAATAAATCTAAAATGACTCTCCAGAATTTTTTGCAAAAAAAAAACGTTGTTTGCTATAAATTTAGGTAGTTTATAACCATGTGATCAGAAACATGTTGGTAATGAAGTCAAATTTTAGTTTTGTCACCTCAGGAACATGAATATGATATGTCATCTCCTCTCTTGCAAAGTTGCATGTTGTAATATAAATAAGAAATTTTGAGGATAAAAGTATTGAACCTTGTCTAACTTCCCGTTATTTTTTTTATTTTACAATGTTGAATCAACCTAAAATAAAAGCTTTTCCATTCCTTTCAGATATATGATTTTCTTGTCATCGTTATCAGGCTCTTAAATAAATTCAGTCCTACTATTTATATATTGTATTTTCTGTTATTGATCCCATTACTCTTGTTTCTAAAATATATTGTCTTCTGTGTCGAGGTTTTTGTAAACGGTGATTGGTTCATGCAATTCTTACAAACTACAGTGTTACCGCGCGAAAAGTGTTGACGAGTAAAACAACACAACCACGTGGGTTATTTGAGGATTGCACAGGGTTATTTTCGTGCAACGTGTTTGCCGATTTTTATTTAACACGCAGTCGTGCATGAGGATCATTATTCGTCATTTTTCGTGACAAAAAAAGTGCATGGGCCATTTTTAAATTCTTGTTCTTTGTAAAACAACATATTTCTCGTACGTATATGTGTAGCACCTTGAAAGAGTAGGGTCTATCAGCTACATCCACGAGTGTACTTGTCACATCCACGACCATACTGGCACGAGGGTACTTGTGCAGTAAGGATGCGCGAACGGTTGGATTATTTGTGTCATTCTAAAAATAAAATTGNATCTTAATAGAACAAAATACTTGTGGAAACTGTACACAGAAGACAAACAAATTATCATCGGCTAAAGAGCTAACATTGTGAGTTAGGCTACAAGTAGAAATCTATTATACGGTGCGGCTTCGCCTTACCTACTTGCAGCCTAACTCACTATGTTAGCTCTTTAGCCGATGATAATGTATATTATTTTGCAATATTTGATGATTATTGTGCATAGATTGATAAATTACAGTCAATTCTTTACTGATTTCGTAACAGTTGTAAAACAAAAGACCCGAATTTTGAAAATAAAGGGCTTTTACAAAAGAACAGTTAGCTCATGTCAAAACGACTTCTGATATTACTTTAAGCAGAATTAATACTGCATATAGAAAAATATAACAACAATCGGCAAACGAATACCGAAGCAAAAATGAGGAAAGAGGAAATTCAAAAATCAAAATATACAAAGTCCCGTCCTTGATATTGATTGAAAAGTGCTTATTTTGTTGCTTGTAAAGAGATACATAATGATATTTTGGACAGCCCATCTAATTTCTTTATTCAGTTAAACACATTAAGATGTAAATAGAGATGCATTGTATAACCTGAACAGGAAGTCTTTTCTTTGGTTTCAAGTTTAACAGGTATGTAAAACACCAGTATAAAACCTCTGTTTATGTACTTTAGCAGCATAGAAATAGGAGGTAAGATTTAAATTTTTAGACTTTTCTAACCCGATTCTTAATAGTAGTGAAATAAAAGACCCCGATAAAATTGTAATGGATACACCAAGAGAATAGTTTCAAATATTTATCCTTTCTTACACTTAAAATATAGACAGTCATTGTAGAACACAAACAGGAAGTCTTCTTTACCAAGTATGTAAAAAACACTTATATAAAACCAAGATATTTAAAACTTTGGTAATCTTGAGATATGAGGTAAGATTTAAATTTTACGTTCTTTTCTTGCCTGATTTTAATTTATTAAGACGTCCATTGTTATCAGCTTGTACGAGAGTCAGATTCAGGTGTAATAATTTGAAAACATGGTTATATAATTGATTTTAAGCTTTTAAGAATAATTGTCATTTTTAGTGTTTTTTTTTTTTTTTTTTTTTTTTTTTTTTTTTTTTTTTGTAATCTCTATGTTCTGTAGCTGTCAAACGTCATTGTTTCCTGTCTTCTCAGTTTTGCGCATACACAGAAATTAAATTCACAGTAACTTCGGTGTTTAGTTATTGGGCCATACCTATTGTGGATACCACTCCTTTGTTCCTTCTCTATTCTATATTTGAATAACGTAACAATCGATAAAAGTGACAACAAAAGTCAGAAGTCATAAGGGATCGGCAAGGAAAATCCTTTGGACGAGCACACAACCCAAACACAAAATTAAAACACCCATCATATTCTTGACTGGGGATGGGCATTTTATAAATTAAATGGTGGGTTAAACAAGGTTTAACACTAGGACATGTATATTCTCAATATGATAAAAAAAAACAATCAGAATTGACTATTAAAAATGTGTGAGTACTGTTTCTACAGAGTAGATGAGATTTAAGAATTTAGAAAATCAAACAGCATAAGATGTCGAGGAAAAAGCATAATAAAAAAGAATCGGCGAAGTATTAAAATTTTGCCAGTGTTTCACGAAGAAAATAGGTTTATTTCATATCTTTATGTGAGGTAATGAAAATTTTGAAATAGGAAGGAAAATGAAAATTATCTGTGACAATAACTTACAAGAATTGCCCGCATAATATATATATATATATATATATATATATATATNTTTTCAGTTTAGTTTCGTTAAGTAAACAACCATATTCGTTATATTAGTAAATGTATATGTATTACACAATCAGGAAGAGTAAATTGTATCTTTCATAGGTATGCTGAAGGCACCTGCAATAAAGAGAAGAAAGGCACACATCTCCTATGCTATTATGAGTTCATTGTAAAAGATATATATGAGGTAGGAATTTTACTTCATGAATTAAGTATAAGTCCGTCGAAGAAACAGGCAAAGTGTTTTAGTGTGATGGCAAATTGTGGAAAGAATGCAATTTTTATGCTTGAATTTGATAAAACTAACCACGAAGACTTCGTTTTGATAGATAAAAGTTTTATGTTATTTTGCCTTTTTGAGTTATCAGCGTCAGACCATATATAGTGAAGATTACGGGAAAATTTTCCCGCCATTTTTTTTCTTTATATAACCAGTCAAAAATTATCTCGAGAACTAACACATGTTCGATTGTAAAAACTTTTTCTTATGTGTTTTGTGCTTTTATAACCAAATGAATACACTTAAGCCAAAACATACAGAATTTAAATTTTTGATGTGCCACCCACTGCCTGACTCTTAGCTGTAATACTACATAAGACTTGACTTAAACAAACGTGTAGTTTTAACAGACATTTCTTTTTAGAACGTTTGCAAAGAGTGCTAAATATTATCTTTATTTATGCATGTCGCTTTGTTAGGTATCTCAGAAACTGAATGATTTTATCTCTACAAATATGAAAGTGTATTAGCTCTGACAGAAGGCAAAAACAACCACAATTTATTTCTCCTATGTTAAAACATCGGTCAAGACCCTACTTCGTAAAATCTGAACTGCACAGTATTTCGTTTACAAACCAGCACAATGAATGGCTTATTATGCAGGGATAATGTGCAGTTTTATGCAAGCATAACCTCTTAAAATTGTCTTGAAAACTATTTTTAATTAGCCCTTAACAATTCTATGAAAGCCAAAAGTACTGATGATGGTGAGGAACATTTTTTTCTGTAATGTTAGTAATACATGTATACACTGAAACAAAATATATATATACTGAAACTAACCGATTTTTATTGTTGTTTTTGAGTAAGATAAACCAGAAACATGTTTCTGAATAAACGAAAAGCAAGTATGTTGTGTTTATAAAAAAAAAACTTTTTATATTCTCTTTTCGTAACATGGACTAAAACAAATGTAATGTTTATGTAAAATTACCTTTTCCATGCTCATTTTGGGTAATATAGACTAAATTAAATGTGCCAGACGTGAAAAATCTCAATTATATGTTCTTAGTGAGCATAATGCTTTTAAACAAACATGCCGGCTATGAAAAATCTCTTTCTTCATGTTCAATGTGTGTAATAGGATTAAAACGAATGTGCTTGATATGAAAAATCTATTTCTTTGTACTATTTTGGGCTACATTAACTAAAACAATAGATATATCGGTAGGTATTAAAACTTCTACTTCTATTTTTTATTTGGATTATATTGACTTGACTTAATCCACTTCGTCCCATGGGCAATTTGAGATAGTATGACAAAGATAAAACAAACAAAAATGAACAAGAACACCAAAAACTATAGTACTAGCAGTGTGAACCCTACAAAAACTGATATATCATCAGGTGCTCCGGAAGGGTAAGCATGATGTTCTCCGGCGTGGCACACTGCCCGTGAAAAGTCCGGTTTTGTCACTGTCGGAGCTTGTCAGTCCATGTTATATTTTGGTAATAAAGACTAAAACAAAAACGCCAGAACGGACAAATTAATTTTTTATTATCTATGTGTACAATATGGACTAAAACAGATCTACAAGTTTTGAAAAATTTCTATTTTTCAAGTATCTAATGAATATAGAATAAAATAAATATCTATTATGTGCTGTGTAGGTAATAAAGAATAAAACAATTGTGAGGGACATGAAAAATATTAATTTTAATGTTATTTTGTGGGATATGGACTAAAACAAAAGTTCTATAAAAAATAATCTCCTTTTTCATCGTCTTTTTAAGTAGAATGGACTGCAAAAATTGTGTCAGGTATAAAAATTCTAAAACCGAAGGAATAACTCCCACCATCGTAGTTTTGTCCTTAGCTATATTTGATAGTACTGCTTATTCGGATTTTGTTTGGTTTTATGCATTTTAACATTTTTTTCTAAATTATGGATTTCCTTTGTTTGGGTTCTAGTGCTGCTGATGAGGAATTAATTTCCGAAATGGCCATACAGCTCATTAAAATTATTGCAGTTGGAGTTAACATATGTGTTATGGTCTCATGTTCATTTACTCCATATCTTTTCGTAAAATATAAAAATCTCTTTTCTTTGTTCTATTTTGGTATTATTGACTAAACTAAATGTGCAGTGTAAAATTTTTCGTTTTCCATGTTCCATTTCAGTAATATGGACTCAAACAATGTGACCAGTATGAAAAATTTCTATTTCGATGTTCTATTAGGGTAATATAGACCAAAGTAAATATGACAGATATATGGCAAAATCTTAATTTTCATGTTATTTAAGGGGAATATACACGTAACAAAAGTGCTAGGTACAATTTGCGTTTTCGAACACAATTTAATTTTTGATTTAACTCATTTTTCCAATTCAGATCGGAAATTGCACTTTCCATGCGAAAAACCAGGTATTCCGATCGGAAACTCTAGTTTTCGAACGGAAACCCTTGGTTTTTTGCACAGAACTCCTAGTTTTCATGCAAAATACCATGTATTCATATCGAAAACTTTAGTTTTCTATCGGAATACATGGTATTTTATGAATCCCAAGTTTCCATGCAAAATATTTAATTTTTGTGCCACACCTTCCATAAAGGTCACTATTTTTTCTCAATGCCTTATCTATGGCTGAAATATCATAAAGTTTTGTAATGGAACTAAAAATATGACAAAAATTGATAATATTTTAACTCTTAAAATTATATGGTATTGCTACCAACAAGGTGTTATATTTCCGAAAATATATTACAAAAATGAACATTTCCAAAATACACAATTAAACTGGTGCCGTCTTGCAGAAATGTAATATTTGTAGCCATTTAAAAAAGACCTATAAAGATGTCATCTATATTTCTATATTCATTTTTTTTTTCAAAAGAGTTTTTTTTTAATATCTCAATTCAGTCTAAGAAAATGTCAACAGACATTTGTGTATATTGTGCGAAAATAAAGTACTCTTTACTTTTTAAAGGTACACAATCAGTTCTCAACTGCCTGCAATGTCAGTCGGTCATGAGACGTTACCTAAATTACCATCAAAAGAATATGACTTAAATCAATTTCTACTATCAATTGCCAAAGAGATATCGTCAGAAGATCTTGAAAATTTAAAATTTCTGTGTATTGGTAAGTGCAGATAATTTTTTTTTGTAATGAAAAATAGAATAAAAAAGATAACAGGAAACACCTACAATGACCGAAAAACATAGCCACATGCCACAAAGTAAATAGGAACTGCACAAGAAAAAAACACACAATAAAAATACAAAAGACAAATTCAAACAACGATAGGAACTTTTTCGGTTCAAGCCAGTTATACCAGCCAGAAACTTTTGTTTCTCCGTGTTTTAGATAAGCTTTTGATATCCATTATATGGTGTACAAAATGTCTAAAGGTAATCGAAAAATGTGATATCTGAGGCAACTTGAAATTAAACACAATACATATGCTCATATTTTTCTACATAAATGAGTTTTCTTATTCCAAAATGTTGAGTTGTTGAAGCACATTCCAATAAGATAACGACATTTTAGCAAAGCTAGTTTGCAAAATACTCATTAACTATAAAACCCTGTAGGAATACTATGCATGATAAATTGATTGATTGTGACCTATTTCTTATAAAGAGCTAAAAAAAAACAAAACAAAACAAATGTGCACCTTTATAATAGATACATATTACGACTATTTTCAGCTTTAACAAGTGTCTTTTTTATATAAAAATGTGCATAATCCTGGGGTTATGAAGGCAAATATCACATATTCATTTTGCAACTTTTACTGGTATATCTATTGCAGATCTTTGATTAAATATTCTACAAATCACTATGGGAGTCTTCTATATTTTTGTTGTTATTTGTAAAAGGTAAATAGCCAAAGACGAGCCATTCAGAATTATGAGAGACTTACAGGTCAAAGAATTCTTTTCGCTACATTATGCTGGAATCTATCTCATGTTTTGTGATTTCTTTATAAACTTCCTTAAAATATAATAATGATGATGAAGAAAATATTTATGACTCTTTGTTCAAACACGGAAACCATTCTTGATTCTCGTAAGTTTCAGTATATAAAATAATATCAGCCTCCCACTTAATAATTTATGAGGGCAATAACACAATTACCGAACAGAATCGTCAAGAGCCGAAGTCCATTAGACAAAAAGACAAATCAGGTGGAAACTACCAGAAATATTGTCGACTGCAATGGTCCTGACTTGGTACATTTCGAAAGAAATGGTGGGTTAAACTGGTTTAATGGCGCCATACCTCCCCTTCCATTAGGTAGTTTCCGGTAGCAACTAAACCCCAATTGCTATTGAAAGGTCGGCGACAGTTGAAATAAATGATCATCCCAGTATTAAGTAAAAGAAGAATTTTGAATCAGAGTTCGACCGAAACTTCAATTTTTTCCCTAAATGACTGGTTTCTATTAAAGAGCCCTTTTAGTGATAGTATGAGATGGAATTTGGAACTGAACTCAACTATTGAACTAAAATTCATATATTGAATATCAGACATAGTAATATACTGCGTATACCAAGCAATCATTAACAATGATATAAAAGCAAAGGGTCGTACATTATTTCATTTTTTACCAACTACGATTTGAGCGAAGCGAACGGGGTTAATACTTGTAAACTTTTCTCGTCCTGAAGCGGAAGTGGGGGTGGGGGGGCTAAAAGGATCTAAAGCTGTGTACGAGGTTTCGAAACTGAAATCGCTTGTCGCGCCGAAGGCGCGACCACACTAAAACGGACGCTAAATGATGAAACAAACAGTTACCATTATCCTTCGTGCCGAGGGCACGATCGTATCACCAAACAGAAAACTGGTCTGTATGTTGTATTTTCGAACACGAAATCACATGAGACAAGACGATATCACACGAGCAACACGAAATCACACGAAGGTAGTTTCGTATGTGCAAATTAATGATTATGGAAGTAAATGTCGTACCAAAGGCACGAATAATATGAACAAATTGATACAAATAACAAAATACCGAGGTTACTGTGAAATTAGGTTCTGCATATGCGCATTTCGACAACTTATGTCTCTTCAGTGCAGATAAAATCAAAATATTTAGAAGTCCATAAACCGAAATGGGTGTAAAACTGATAGAGAACAAATACCCAATAAGATCTAAATAGAAAAGCCAAAATCAGCTAAGGACAGAGCTATGCAAGAGGGAGATACTCCTTAGTTTTAAACAAAATTTACCAAAAATTAGATATTGCATGTTTCAAATAAATTCGGTTTTCGGGCCAGCACCGAAGTACTGGCTACTGGGTTGGTGAATACCCTCGGGGACTAACAGTCCACCAGCAGTGGCATCGGCCCAGTGGTAACAAATAACAAAATACCGAGGTTACTGTGAATTTAGGTTCTGCATATGCGCATTTCGACAACTTATGTCTCTTCAGTGCAGATAAAATCAAAATATTTGGAAGTCCATAAACCGAAATGGGTGTAAAACTGATAGAGAACAAATACCCAATAAGATCTAAATAGAAAAGCCAAAATCAGCTAAGGACAGAGCTATGCAAGAGGGAGATACTCCTTAGTTTTAAACAAAATTTACCAAAAATTAGATATTGCATGTTTCCAAATAAATTCGGTTTTCGGGCCAGCACCGAAGTACTGGCTACTGGGTTGGTGAATACCCTCGGGGACTAACAACTGTCGTGCCAAAATCACGACCACTACTAACATAATAAAGATAAATAACATAGAAAGTGTGGTTCCCAAATGACAACGCGTTCGTCATTCCACAGACATCGGGTGTCCGTAGCAACGCACTTACCTCAAGTATCTGAGTCAATTTAGACCACATAGGATAAGGATAAAACTGTCGTGCTGAAGGTACGAACATTGTGATTAAAAGCAAACAATGAATAGTGTTGACGTGCCGAAGGCTCGTAATGAGGGAGCCCCATTCAAGTATTATGACATGCATGAAAACAGCGAACGCAGATGTCATGACAACGTAAATAAAGATGGCGGTAAATTGTTAACAAATGTTCATGCAATCATCTATCAAAAATACGCCCATGTAACAACTCCAGTGAACTTATGATTAAATTGCTATGAATGATCATAAGGGACCGACCATTTAACCTGAAAAGGGGGGGGGAGAGGCTGGCTAGGTTTTTTTTTCGAAAAAAATATTCTGAAGCTGATTTTAGGTAAAAAAAATATTTTGGCTGCAAAAATGATGAAAAAAATATATTCTGAAGGGGGCTTTCTGCACCAAAAAATAATGCTTATTTTCCAAAAAAAA
>MJUU01017065.1:0-31986 GCA_002080025.1 Modiolus philippinarum | reverse complement strand
AGTCTCTTGTGATTTCATGTTTATGTCTGTATATTTAGTTCTTTCAGTTTCATTTTTCACAGTTGACTCAGTCCTGTTGCCAACTGAATTTTACTGTTGTTACGATCGTTTTTTTATTTATCACATTGGCTATAGGGGAAGGTTTGGGCCCAATAAAACTAGTTTAACCCCGCCGCAGCAGGTTTGCGCCTGACCTAAGTCAGGAAATTTATTAAGCCTTTGTGTGTCTTGTCTGTTTTCTAGTTAGTTCACTTTATGTCTATCGGAGTCTAGGAAGATGCTTATTTCGCTGAACTTGATTACTCTTTTATTTAGGGGCCAACTCCGACCTACCGCTGGGTGTGGGGTTTCCTCACCGTTCATTGAAGATCTCATGGTGGCTTTGAGTTGTTATTGCTCCCCTTAGGGTCGTTGTCTCTTTGACACATTCCCCGTTTCCCTTCTTTTTCTTAACATACCATTAGATTTTCTTATATTTTCTGGATATTACTAATAATTTGTGCATTTCCGACATATTTTCATATACTTCTACATATATTTCTATATTTTAAACAAAATATCAAGTTAGTGGACTTATATAAACCGATTTTGTCGACTTTAAATGCTTTACTGGTATAAGTATCAGCTTTTAAGATATGTTTTTGATTTTCGAAAATTTTGCCTCGCATTCAAACACTGAGACATGTATTGTTGAATGATAATAATTTGCGCTTTATTTGGTGCAATTAAAGATTATTTTGGTCAAATTTTCAAATGTTTTACTATGAATTATACCAATGAAGCATATAAAACTAAAGAAGCATATCTGTGTTATATTTTAACTGAGGCGGGCGATTGTTAAATTCATATATTACAATCATTTTTGTCCAAGTGCCACATCTATTTGAAAGTTATAGGGGCTCCTGTAACATATCGAAAGGTAAACCCTTTTCTAAGAAGACAAATTCTGCTTAAAAGACAGTTATAAAATCGAAAATATCATATATAAAGGTAACATTGGATATAAACAAGCTTGAAAACACATAGAACTTGGGCAATAATTGACCAAATTTCTTTGGAATATTTTTCTACATATGTACAGATGATGCTGTAGGGCAATTGATTATTTCATGGCTCATATATATTGTTTCAAATACACAAAAACACGTTTTTATATCGGGAATAAACAAACAAGGAAAATTTCACAACATAAATATGGTCTTCTTATCAAACCAGATCTTGTTGAGCTTATTTGGAAAATTGGCAGGTCAGAAAAAAGGTATATAATAATAGCAGAACCACATTTACTGAGAATTTTGATGTGTATAAAGCTATAATTTGCATTTATAAATCAATCAAACTTTGATAATTAAGAAAGATAACAAAACAGATAGCATAAATCCACTGAATTTTCAGTTAAAAATACATTTTTTTCATTTTTTATACGACTTGCACTCGGAACCAGCTTTGCATTTTGCATGCTTAGTTCTTATTTAATAAGTAATCTCTTGTAAAATTATTAGCTTGGTTCAGAATGCAAGGCAGGGTCAAAATGCAGTTTTGATATACCCCATGTAGACTATTTTTCCATAGGCTTAATGTTAATTGCAATTAAAAATGGGTTTTTTTCATTGGAATGAAGCAATGTTTAAAAAAAAATACACATATGGTTAAAAACTACAAATTTTCCAGTGCTGAAAGGTATCAAATAGATTATGATTTTACTAAATTTATTTTTTAGCAAATCAGTTGGCCGATTTAAGGCCTTAATGCAACCCATCCTTTCATTAGAGCTAATTTTATACACCACAATCAAGTCCTGAACGGACCAAATAATATGATGAAACATGGTATCTTTGATGACCACTAGACATAAAACGGAAAGGTGAAAATTGTTGAAAATTGTTGAAAGTCGACATGAAAATGTGTAGTTTTAATAGTAAAAATATTAAGAAAATTAAACGAGTGGAAAATTTAAGGCTTCCCCAGGTCTATCCCCTTAAATGGAAATAAAATGATTTCAATTGCTGATGCAACAAAAACATAAAATCAATTAGACTAACTGCTCTTTCTGAGAAATGTTATTACTGCTAATTCGATTTTTCTGCCAATGGACTATAACCACATGAGGTTGTAGTTAATCATTTCAGAACTGAACAGAAATCTTATTTTAACAGTAGCAACATCTATAGTGTGATTATTCAATGTAGTATCATCCACATGCAAAGCCCTGTCCTTTAATGATACTAATTTCTAGAAATTCCGCCAATTAACCTATTAAATTTCATGTTGTCAAATTGTGAATAAATTCAAATTTAAAAAACGAGTTGTCGTTAGGTTGATCAGAAGAACTTAAATAAATTGCAGTTACGGAATTCTGTTATATGGTCACACATATCCGTCTTTTGGTTCAACTTTTATATAAACTGAGTCAAATGTAAACAATCAAAGTCGCACTGCATTCAACAAACAATATTTATGGGCAAATTTTATATTGTCTTAATTTTTCATCATATTTCTAAAAGTTGTGAGTAAAGATGATGAAGTAAAGAAAGAAGATAAATTGAAAAAAAGAAGGAAACTTAGTGTTACCACCTTAACCACTATTCCTTCGGACAAACCAGTCCATGACAAAAGTGAAGATATGGTTGAAGGTCAACGAAGAGGTATTCATTATTACGATTGTTTAGTGCTTTGTCAAATGAAAATTATTGAAGTAACGTATGTTAACTGATGCAATTTGCCTGCACATTGACATTAACCAATTTTCTGTTTTTTAAATGTAATTTGGTAAAACGTGTATTAAGTATTCTAAGATGTTATTTGCATTAAACATTACCGTATTGCTAAACTGTATCAAGTAAATAGTCTGCAATCACGTTTGCAGTTTAGCTGTCATTAAAGCGTTTTGCCTTTTAGATTTTGTTTAAGACCCTGTTTAAGACCCTGCTGGCTTTTTGTTTTTATTAGATTTTATGCATTTTTCAGTTTTGGTATAGCGGATGCTCTAGTTTTATCTGCACTAAAGAGAAAAATATCCAAATAACCATTTTCAAGATTATCTATAATTTCAGGATTAGGTTATATATTTTTTCAAGGGTTTGGGGCAAAACTTTGTAAACACCATAAATAGCATTAGGGACCGACCATTTTACCTGAAGTGGGGGGGGGGGTAATGGTTTTTTCGAAAAAATATTCTGAAGCTGATTTTATGTGAAAAAAAAATATTTTGGCTGCAGAGAGGATGAAAAAAATATTCTGAAGGGGGCTTTCTGTCCAAAAAATAATGCTTATTTTCAAAAAAATATTTTGTTTATGCTAGTTAAAAAATAACATAACCCATACCCCCCCCCCCTTTTCAAGTTAAATGGTCGGTCTCTTAAAGCTATTATCATGGAATAATCAGCCATAAGTTTTATCGGGATGGCAAAAAACAGAAAAAACTTTCAGCTGAAAAAAAAATGTTTAAGTTATCATAAATTGTACATATTTATCCTGTTAAAATGTTAAAGGTGGATCGGAAGTCTTAAACTAAGCATCGCTCTTGAGCATATTATGAAAATTGGAATTTGCCATAAAAATGTTGTAACATTGATTTCGGATAGTTTATTGAGAAATTGAAAAAATAAGCAACATTTTTAATGCGAGTGTGCATATATGTCACTGTTTGAAAATTCTAATTCCATTGAGGGATGATGTATATTGATAATAAGGGAAAAATCATGATTGTTTTTAGAAATTTGATCGGTCAAGTTTATAAAAAGACAGTAGAGCTTTCTTGTTCATTTGCTTTAGATACACTGCACGTGGACAGAAATACTAATTCAGATCAATTCAAATAAAAACATATTTGTATGTTCACAAAAAAAAATCGAAAAAGTGTACGCAAAATGCTACAGATGAAAATTTGGAAAGATCGCCAGAGTGTATTAGTTTATATTCTATATTCACGAATTCACGGATTGTGTATTAGTTCTTGGATGTTCATTAAAAAAATGACGCAAAATGCTACAGATGAAAATTTGTAAAGATTGCCATAGTATATTAGTTTATATTCTATTTTCACGGAATATGCATTAATTTTGGGATTATTTTTTATAAACATCAACCAGACAGGAAGTATGAAAACTGTGTGTCAAACGTCGGTGTTGTTACTGGACGTAGCTATATACCGTTTATTTCCATTTGATATTAATTTCTTTATTGCAGTACAAACAGTAAGCCCGAGAACACATGCAGATTCAGGTATTGTCTTTTATTACATCAGTTCTTAAAGCATTTTTTCCGTTCATATAATTATTTTTAATATCTATTCAGATATCCTGCCTTATTCTGACTAAACACTTTCGTAGTAAAATGAAGCGTTCCACACCAATGCTCAAGTCTTTAAGATACATCTTCTGGTAATGACAAATGGTATCACCGTATCATTTCATACACCTACACCCCATGTTCAGAGGTAGAATGTTGGTAAATTCTCGAGGACAGATAGGTACAAAAAGTATTCGGTTAGCGAGGTTTTACGATAAATTTTATATCAAATGCCTTTTTTTTTAAAATATTGTGAAGTCATTTCTTATCTGATTTTGATACAGTTTTCAATGTTAATTATTGGAAACTCTACTATCACCCCATATTAATCACAGCAAACATGGTACGGCCACATCAGAATCATTTAACTACTTTTAATTTAGTCGACAAATTTCTTAACCGAAAAGTGATTTGTTTTTCTTAATTATTTTATAGTTCTGTTTCGAAAATTTGAAATAGAAATATTGATTAATAAAAAAGATATTGGCAAATAATGCGGAGACTTCATGTGGAAATCTGACGACGAAGTTCGTGATGTGCCATGTTTACTTTTGAAACTATTCTTTAATTTCCGAGATTACAACTTCCTAGTTATGAAAACTGGAAAGTATTTTACCATGTTGGCTGTGTTTAGATAGTTTTATTATGATATTTTCATACATTATCGAGATATTAGCGATTTATGTTTGTTAAGTGGAAGTATTATCGAAGTCTCGATGGCGGCGCAATTTCACGAGAATTCGTCAAGTTGCCAATCTCTTTAATTATATGTCTCTGCTGGATACTTTTATGTAGTTTTAATGGATAATTTAAATTAGTTTTAAAAGATGTAGTTTGAAAGCTTCAATTTTTTAAACAGAAAGTAAAATTCCTTTTGTGTGCAAGTAAAATATGTCGTCATATTTTTATTTTGTGTTTAAATCAACCGTTCTGTAGAATGTCAAATAAGAAAATTATATCCATATAAACAATGAAAATTGATTAATTGCTTCCTTTTATGGTGCAAATTTTAAAGAATCGGATAAGAAATGGCTTCATAATAAATTTTTGAAAAATGTTGTTTCATAAATATATATTGAAAAAAGAGAGTGACCGAATACTTGTATGTCTCTGTATATTGCTTATTGTCCTTGTGATATTATCGGTCGAAGTGAATATCTGTGTTTCCAGGTCAATAAAAAAGCGTTTTCACCGATACTAAAGATCATGATTGTTTTATTATATAGTTCAATTTAATTATGACGTCATGAAGTGAATATCACTCTAGCAGTTGAATGCGTTTATTTATTCACTTCTTATGAATTGGTTGCAAATATGCAAGACAACTATATAATGATAAACAATTACTGTCTTTTGTTGAGGTAAATGTTCAATTTAATTATGACGTCACGAAGTGAATATCATTCCAGCAGGTGAATGTGTTTACTTATTCCCTTCTTATGATTTGGTTGCAAATATGCAAGACAACTATATAATGATATACAATTACTGTCTTTTGTTGAGGTAAGTTTGATGAGTTATTGACTTCTGAAAAAAGGGAATATTCACTGAGCCCGAAGGGCGAAGTGAATATCTCTTCTTTTCAAAAGTCAATACTAGTAACTCACACATTTACCGAAACAAAAGACAGTTATTGTTTTATTCTATATTTCAAAGAAAAAGTGAAATTCATCGAGGATTCATACAGTAAAAAAAAAACAAACAAAAACAAAACAAAACAGAAACACATTGAAAAAAACTAACAAAAAGGCACTTTACAAGTAATTTTTTAACAAGTAATTTTTTTTAACAAGAACAAAAAAAACTACAATGAACAAAAAATATATATATATAATTTTTTATTCACAGTGAGGTTTCACACTGTGTTGAAGGCCGTACGGTGAACCTTAGATGCTTTGTTTTGGGTCGTTTTAACCTGGATATGGGATGTTGTCTCCTTGACATTTACCCCATTTCCTTTCTTTTTCATATATAACACCAAATACTATTAATTAATTAGTTAATAAGGCCATATCTATGGATTATTGGTGCTGTGGCTAATAGCAACTAATAAGAATATGTCTGATTGGAATGGTTTTCCATTAAAAAATTAATAGTTGAACGTTCTAGAAATATTCCATATTGTGGAACGGACTATTTGATTTTCAGGGGGAGAGGGGAAAAATGTTTTCTACCCCCAATTTTTGCCTAAATGAAAAATATCTGAATAGCACCTTGGTAAAAAAAAATAATCTTGCCCTCATCCTGTCATTAGAAATAAAGCCTGGCTGAACAAGATTTCCTGGCATGCAAGGTATACGAAAAAAAACTTGTCCGTGAAGCGGACGCGAAAAAATCCTCTAGTAATCACAGTAGACACTAAATTTTCCGTTGGTGAATCGCTTAGCAAATTGTAGGATTTATGTGTTCGTCTGGTACGATGGCCGACATTTATTATTGTGACACTAGAAACACCGTGACTGGTTGATTAAAATAACTGGAATTCCCCTTTTCAAAATTAGGAACACGTGACAATCGCCGTCAGTGAATATCACTTCTTGTTACAAAAGCGCAATTATTCACAATGCTATTTCCATAGGGGGGTTCCCCAGTTTGACGCAATTTTCTAACCTATTAATATAGAATAAAATACTTTATTTCTTTAGAATGTATTATTTGAAATTTTGAGACAGACTGTGTTAACTGTCATTTGCAGAAATGAGTATGAGTAAGTCATATTGAATTAGCATCGACCCAGTATTTTACATATAAATCACCAAATTAATTAATAAGCGGGAGACGATGTTTAGGAGTAACCGTTCATCAGCATTATTAGAATCAAATAACATAGAAAGCCATAATCCAAATACAGTCTGAAAAAAAATTATTATTTTCCCAAAGATTAAATATCTATGTTATTGTGTTACAAAAACGAGTTTTCTTACGCCAGTGAAGCTGGCCATTGGCAAATAACTGTTATGGCATAATACAACACCAATGGCAAATGCTGCCAGCAATGGACTAATTGGAAGTCCAATACAGAAATCACAAAACGATGACTTTGTATGAATTGAGCAAGAGGATATAGCTTTTGACTGCCACATATCAAGTGAAATATAAGTGTTATATTCGTGAACTGGTTCTTCTTAGAACTGTCCATATTAAATCGGATGTGTTAGGCAGAACAGTTCTTTTCCACGTTTTAATTTCAAACAAAAATAGCTTTTTTACACATTTTTGTGGTATTTTCAGGTTTTCAGGAAGCCGACTTCAGTTTTGCTTGAAAACACCTGCAAGAAATATAGATGTGGACGTGATCTAAAACAATATCAATTAAAGTGTACAATTTGTTTTTCTGCACTGTGGCAGATAGGTGTACAATAAGGTAACAGCCGTGTAATGGTGGCATTATTAGCAGCAGGGAGAGCTCTTCAGACATGATCAACTTGCTAAATAGAAAACGTATTGTTGACACATTAGATTAACATATCTTTATATATAGATATATTTAAATATTTGAATTCCAAAGATAAATATATATTCTTAATATCAAATAAAAATCCAATAATTATTCTTAAGGGAGTACGAGTGTCAGAAATTTTGTAATCAGAATTAGAATACAGACCTTTTGTTTTGAAGAACTTTGATAATACAACAACATGAGCAAAAAATTTGGAAAATCCATGCAAGAATTTTTTAAATTTAAGACATCAAAATTTTGGCGGGAAACAGTTCTCTCTAGAGTTTTCCTTCAATTTCAATTAGCTGTTTATATGCCTTTATATATATGAAAATATAATTTGGAGTTTATAAAGCTTTAAACATTGTCCATTTTATGCATTTTACAGTGACGAAAGACCAAGAAAATATGATACATGTGCAAAAAAGTTTAACACCGTTTAAATGGATAAAACCAGGGGATATCGAATGCTTCTGAAATCTGACACTCATACTCCCTTAATACTGCAAGATTCATTCATAAAAGTTTATTTGCTGCCTGAAATATTGTGTATTGTCTACTAAATTTCTTTGTTGTTTCCATTGTATAATTGTATTGCTTTATCATTGTCAAACCCATTTTATGTATGTGGCTGAACAATGAAATTTTATTATGTTATCTCTGTAGAATGACAATTCAATAAGAAGTGGTTGTAACAGACTACAATTATATGTGACTGTTCTTAAATTACTTTTGCCTTATTCAATCTGCAGTCTGCATTTGTCCCTTTTCGAATAAAGTTTTATTATTTTCATTAAGTTGGAAATGCGTTGTGATTTTCAAATAACTTTTTTTTTTATTTTCTTTATATGATAATAATTTGAAATACTATTAGTTGAGATAGTTGAAATAATATTAGCTAGGATGGTTAGTTGAGTCCTATCATTGTTTACGTTTGTCTTTTGTCTTTTTTGTGTTTTTTCCTGTGTAGTTCCTTAGCAGATTGTGGCATGTGATTGTAATTTTCAGCCATTGTAGATGGTTCTTGTTATCCACTGTTTTATATGTATATATTTATACAAAAGTGCAGCTACTCCTGTAAATATACTAACATTTGTGTAAAAATATAAAGGCTAAATTACTAAAACATGAAAAGGCCATGATTAAGATTGTAAGTACAATTCACTCAAAACCCAGGTTCTCATTTGTAACAGAAACTGAATATGAATTAAGCAAATAACTAAATACCGAAGTTACTGTGAATTTACTTTCTGCATATGCGAATTTCGACAATTTATGTCTCTTCAGTGCAGATAAAATCTAAATGTTTGGAAGACCATAAACTCAAAGATGTTTAAAAACTGATAGAGATCAAATAACCAATATGATCTAAATGGAAAAAATAGCAAACAAATGTTTGATATTTATTTGAACGTTTATGATACCCTATCGAGAAGAATGATTTAATCATACATGTGCTGAATGTCAAACAAAATTGTAGCTCATTTTCTTTTCAATAACTACTTGAATAACTTAAAATTAAAGATTTAAGGGAATTTGCCTTTTATAGTCTCGATTTTTGACATTTTTAGATTGAATTGCTGTTGATACTCATCTTGAAATCATTGTGATATCTATGTTACAACACAATAACACAATAACAATGACCCGTTTTATCGTTAAAGGAACTTTTGTAGTTATTGATTTCCACATTTGAAAACAAAACAAAATCAGCATATCAAGTTAAAAGTGTTACTTTAAATGAATTGACATTTGTTTTCAAAAATTCTGTATTAAGTAATCATCATGTTCATTGACTACATGTGTTCCTTTTTTCTATTCCCTATGTCAAAAGCGCGAAATGTATTCATTGTAACGTCATGGAAAGAAAAAAAGTCTTTATTGAACTTAGTCTGGAGGTGTAAAATTTATCAGTGGTCTTTCAGAAGCAAAATTACAAACCATTGTTACTCTCTTCACTCATGTTGTATCTCAAATAGAGACGATATTTTTAATATATACATTAACATTGGCTTGTCCTTGTCTTCTTATAAAATTTTAGTTTCTTGATATTTGGGTTATTGGATGTGTTTTGTTTCCATTGATTTATTCACTTTTTTACCTGTTTGGGGCAATTTAGGGCTTGCTATACGGTGTGAGGTTCCTCACTGCGTTGAAGACCGTACGGTGACCCTAGATGCTTTGTTTTGGGTCGTTTTTACCTGGATATGGGATGTTGTCTCCTTGACATTTACCCCATTTCCTTTCTTTTTCATATTAACTGTAGTTTTGCAACCTAAGAAATAAATTGCATTTCATATCAAAATAACATTGACATTTATGAAACTTAATTCTTCACTAAAATTAACATTTTAACTGTCGTATTTAAAAACGTATTTCACCTTAAAATTTACGTTCTATTATCAAATAGTCACTGTGAATTTACTTTCTGCATATGCGCATTTCGACAAATTATGTCTCATCAGTGCAGATAAAATCGAAACGTTTGGCAGACCAAATTATCAAAGCTGAGTTTTAGACAAAGGTTTTAAATATGTTCTTGATGTCGTTAAATGCGTATTTTTTTCTAAATATCATTGAATATTTATAAATACTATTTTTCAATATGCAATGTTATTACATACTGAAGGAAACAAAAACAAACGCCACAAAAGGAATTCGCCCCGCACCACCGATTCTACACCAATTATCCAGCATGAGGCATTTTACATATCACAATTCAAAAAATAAATACCGAAATTGCAGTTTATTTATGTTCAAAAACATTTGGATAATAAAAAAAAGTTGAAGCATATCAATCGTTAGACAAAATACGTCATAATAAGCTTAGAACAGAGCTTTGCATGAGGGAGTTGGTCCTTGATTCTATATTTGACATAGTTATGGGCCTTGGACTCAGAAAATTTTTGTAAAATATATATTTTCCTGACTTTTTTTCTTAACCGTTTCAAATATTAAGCTGATATTTGCATTGTTAGTCAACCGCTATGGGTTACAGATCAAGTTTGAGTATGGGTTGGGTCCATTGATTTTTGACGGAGTTATAGGCCTTGGGCTGAAAAAAATTTTCTTCTTTGACTATTTTTGCTGGTAAAACAGAGAATTATTCCACCGGTAGGGGACTTCTGTATTGCTTTGCAATACGATCCACACTTGTTCAAGATTTAGATTTTACTTTAAACTAGAATGATTCTTTTTTTTTTGTCTTCGACCTTTCAATCGCAGTTACCGGACACTACCACATAGGGAGGGGAGGTTTATCGCACCATAAAACCGGTTAAGCCCACCATTTTAAACTGCCTGTACGGCGTCAGGAGCATTGTGGTCGATAGTTTTTCGGTAGTTTTGCACTTGCTTTGTCTATTTCTCTCTTTGACATTTGGCTCATGACAATTCTGTTCTTCAATTTTATTATTTCCACATTAACATAACCTTTAGGCCAATCCAATACTTGTTTGAGTTTGTCACCGAAAGAGAATTTCCAACCAACAAACCATTTTGGTTCATGAAAGTTTAACCCCACCGCAATGTTTGCGCCTGTCACCAGTAAGGAATATTTTGGTCATTGGCTCGTCCTTGTCTTCCTATAAAACTTTAGTTTCTTGATATGTGGGTTATTGGATGTGGTTTGTTTCCATTTATTCATTCACTTTTTACCTTTTTGGGGCCATTTAGGGGAATGCCATATGGTGTGAGGTTCCTCACTGTGTTGAAAACCGTACGGTGACCCCTAGATGCTTTGTTTTGGGTCGTTTTAACCTGGATATGGGATGTTGTCTCCTTGACATTTACCCCATTTCTTTCTTTTTCATATCCACATATTTCAACTGTCATGACTCTATTCGAGATGCCACTGTTGTTGGACTATTAGTCACTGAGGGTGTTCACCAGCCCAGTAGTCAGTACTTCGGTGCTGACCAGAAAACCGATTCTATTTTGTACCTTTGCAATATCTAAAATTTTTGTAACTTTTGTTGAAATCTAAGGAGTATCTCCCTCATGCATAGCTCTGTCCTTAGTTGACTTTGGCTTTACATTTAGATCATATTTGGTTATTTGTTCTTTATCAGTTTCTGAACATCTTTGAGTTAATGGTCTTCGAAACGTTTAGATTTTATCTTCACTGATGAGACATAAGTTGTCGAAATGCGCATATGCAGAAAATAAATTCACAGTAACTTCGGTATTTAGATATTTCTTACCACTGGGTCGATGCCTCTGCTGATGGACTGTTAGTCCCCGAGAGTATTCACCAGCCCAGTTTTCAGTACTTCAGTGCTGACCCGAAAACTGATTCTATTTTGAACCTTGTAATAACTTAATTTTTTGCAACTTTTGTTGAAACCTAAGTAGTATCTCCCTTATGCAAAGCTCTGTCCTTAGCTGATTTTGGCTTACATTTAGATCATATTGGTTATTTGTTCTCCATCAATTTTTGAACAACTTTGAGTAAATGGCCTTCCAAACGTTTAGATTTTATCTGCACTGATGAGAGTTGTCGAAATTCGCATATGCTGAAAATAAATTCACAGTAACTTCGGTTTTGGTTATTCTTTTTAACTAAAGTTTCACTTAGTGGAATCTTAACACGAATTCTGTCTATACTTGTTGCCCTTTGAAATATTAAGTTGCTAAGACTTATTTTGAATACCTGTCTAAAAGATCATATCAAACAAACAAAATGTTATAAATGTGGCATTAATGAAGTATACTGTGAACACGACTTAGGGTCACATAACTCCTTAGCAATTAATGAAGGAAAGATAACAGGAAACACTCACAATAGCCGAACATTATAATCACATGTCACAATCAATTAGGGAACCGCACAAGAAAAACAATAAAATGACAAAAGACAAACATAGATATTGATAGGAACTCGGGATAGCCGGACTTGGTACCGGCACTAGCAACGGCCAGCGGTAGGGTTAAACCGGTTAAATGGGTACCTAAACCTCCCCTTTCTCTATCCCGTTTCCCTTTAGTATAATAAACATACAAATAAAACCCAATACAGGTAGACCACTAACTCTAAGACCACAATCTTGAAAAGGAAAGAATAGACAAAACGTAATTTAGAAAGATGGGTCCTTTTCCCAACATCTGCGCTGCAGAAACATAAATTGTCGAAATGACAATAAGCAGAATGAAAATAATTTTGCAATTTCGTTATTTTGTTGTTTCATTTGAGAAAATATGCATAATCCAACTAACAACGATTTTCAAATCTGTTATAAGCCATTTCTAGACATTGGAAGATTTTGAAAAAGCAACTTTTGCTTTATAAAGGTACTGTACTGTCTACAGTTTTTAAAATGAAAACTACAATACGAATCTTTCTCCTAATTTTCTTTTACTTTCTGTTTAAACTTCAATACCTAGAACAAGCATAGCTCTTTCTCTCTATTTGTCTACATTGATAAAATACATTTTCAGAAAATACTTGTCATAAAATTTGATGAATGCAAGTATATTACTTCCGTATTTATCATTATAAAAAAAACGGTACATTGACCAAAAGGTATGATTATTTTTAAACCTATTAATTCAGTATTATTGTTTCTAGTTGTGTATTTGTGTAGCATTCAAATTGTATAATCAGCAAACATTGTTTTTTTTTCAAAATAATTTCGAAATTGTAGAGCCATTATAGTTATAACATGAATAAATAATGAAAAACTTCATGATATAAAAGGTTATGTTCGATTTTTTTCACAGTCATCGGATCAATGGATTTCATAAAAATGAGAATAAATATTAATGACATGTTTTAGTAAAGCAAGACTTTAATTGATGATCTTAACATACATGTAACATGAATATATATAATTGAGTCACAAATAGTTTTTCAATTCAAAGGTGTCCAGTTTTAACATCGTTGTCACAGTATAGGAACCTTTGTGCCTCAAATACCTTATTGACGTTCTAATCTGTAGAAAAACTTGCAGGCCCTTTCTGCAATTTTGTTACGAAAAGAACATATTTGATAAACTGTCAACAGTCATAGATATTATGAAATTGAATTTTCCTATTTGTAATGCCACTTCATTGCATTACATAGTAATATTTTTGCCGTTTATAATAAGTATGTGTATAAATATTGTTTATATTCCGAAACATATCTAGTTCTTTGTAAATACAAAGACTAAACTACAAAATTAAATATCGAGAGCTACATATTCGAAGCTGTTGATTACAGATATAGCACGAGAAAAAAAAAGAAATTGTGTCAGTATCTAAACATCGAAACTTTTAGGTATTTTTGCTTTGTTTTATGTTTTTATATAAATACATCGATATGAACACACAAAGAAACATTTCAGCAAAGAAATTAAGAATTTAACACCAGGGAAAATCTAAGATACCCAAGGGTAAATTAAATTAACATATCTTTATATATAAATTATTTCAATATTTGAATTCCAAAGATAAATATATATTTTAAATGTCAAATAAAGATCCAATAATTATTCTAATACTGCAAGATTCATACATAAAAGTTTATTTGCTGCCTGAAATATTGTCTATTGTCTACTAAATTTCTTTATTGTTTCCATTGTATAATTGTATTGCTTTATCATTGTAGAACCCATTTTATGTATGTGGTTGAACAATAAAATTATGTTATGTTAGCCCTATAGAAAGTAACTGGCAATTCCATAAGAAGTGGTTGTAACAGACTGCAATTAGACGTGAATGTTCTTGAATTACTTTGCCTTATTCAATCTGTAATCTGCATTTGTGCCGTTTCGAACAATTTTCTATTATTTTCATTAATTTGGAAATACTGTGTGATTTTCAAATATTTTTTTAAATATTTTTCTATATGATAATAATTTGAAATACTATTAGTTGAGATAGTTGAAATAATATTTATTGGGATAATTAGTTGAGTTCCTATCATTTTTTACGTTTTTTTTTTTTGTCTTAATTGTGTTTTTTTTCCTGTGTAGTTTCCTAGCAGATTGTGCTATGTGATTGTAGTTTCAGCCATTGTAGATGGTTTCTGTTATCCACCGTTTTACATGTATATATTTTTACAGAAGTGCAGCTATTCCTTTAACTTTACTAACATTTATGTAAAAAATATAAGGGATAAATTACTAACACATCAAAAAAGATGAAGATTGTAAGTTCAATTCTGTCAACAACCAGGTTCTCATTGTTAACATAAACTGCATATGAATTAAGCAAAAGTGAACAAATGTTTGATATTTATTTGAACGTTTATGGCACCCTAAAGAGAGGTTTGATCCTGTTTGTATATGTTATATTTCCTATTTTGTAAATTCAAAATATCAAAATGCATCTATAAAGTTGTAGATACATTTTGAAATTTTGAATTTACAAAATGGGAAATATAATAAATATTTAATTTTACATGTGCTGCATTTCACGGAACCTTGTAGTTCAATTTTCTTTTCAATAACTACTAGAATAACCTAAAATTAAAGATTTAAGGGAATTAACTTTCTGTAGTCTTGATTTTTTACATTTTTAAAGTAAATTGCTGCTGATACTCGTCTTGAAATCATTGTGATATATATATGTTACAACACAATAACACAAAAATAATGACCCGTTTTATCGTTAAGGAACTTCTGTAATTATGATTTCCACATTTCAAAACAAAACAAAACTAGACTTATGACTGTCGGAAACGACAGTGATCCCCGCACCCCTGTTTGACACAGAAAACAGCTATAGACCCTGGGTATACTTTTTCTTAACATTTTTGAAATTAAACTATTGACAGTCACTATTTTTACCATAAGTAATTAAACAATGTATGGTTGTTAGGCAGAATTCCAAAAAAAGTAGTCTTTGAGACTTTCAGGAATTTTACCAAATTTGGAATCATATATTTTGGAAATCAAATTGGTGAAATGTTTCTTCTATATCTAGCAATTTTTTAACTATGGTTTCAATGTAGAATTCCAAAAATTAGTGGTCTTTGACAATTTCAGGAATTATACCAAATTTGGAATCAATTATTTTGGAAATCCAATTGGTGAAATTATTGACCTTATCAAAACAAATGTTAAAATTCGAAAAAAAGAAGGGAAACGGGGAATGTGTCAAAGAGACAACGACCCAAAGGGGAGTAATAACAACTCAAAGCCACCATAAGATCTTCAATGAACGGTGAGGAAACCCCACACCCAACGGTAGGTCGGAGTCGGCCCCTGAATAAAGAGTAATCAAGTTCAGCGAAATAAACATCATCCTAGACTCCTATTGACATAAAGTAAACTAACTAGAAAAAAGACAAGACACACAAAGGCTTAATTAATTTTCTGACTTAGGACAGGCGCAAACATGCTGCGGCGGGGTTAAACTAGTTTTATACGGGACTTTTGAGATAGGAACTCTCGTGTAATTGAAGGCGGAAACGATCTCCTCAAATACCAGTGAGAAGTATAATCGGAATCCAGTCCTATTGAATATAAATTTATACCACCTAAAAACAAACTATTTATTAAATTGAAGTGTAATTTATCCTGCATGAGAATTATTTAACTAAATTTTAATTGACGAAAAACAATTAATCTGAAGCGCTACAAATTGATTAAATATAAATCACCCTTGGCTCAACAGTGTTCATTAATTAGTGATTCCACCCCAAGGTATTGATGTATTGGGCCCAAACTTTCCCCCTACAGCCAATGTAATAAATCAAAAAAAACAATCGTAAGAACAGTAAAATTCAGTTGGCAACAGGACTGAGTCAATTGTGAAAAATGAAACTGAAAGAACTAAATATACGGACATAAACATGAAATCACAAGAGACTACTAGCAGTTATCTGACATGCCAGCTCCAGACCCATTACCAACTGACAAAGTAAGTTATGTACCCTCAGTATACAGCTTCCACCAAGATCTCTCCCCGTGAGGAGTTTAGGACAACGATTTCATGCATATACCGGAATACATAACCCGTGTCCACACAATACAGACTCCAGAAATCTAGAATGTGCTTAGTTAAAATGCAAAGACCCTATCAAAAAATCAATGCCAATACCAAAGAAGGCCATACGTAATGACTTGACGACAATACCGTAATTATAACCCTTATGAATTAGACGATTTAAAGGTTTTATAAGTTTGTTAGGCGAGTTTAAGTATTTTTTACTCCCATGTAAAACACCACCGCAAAATAAGGGACGCGAAATACCAGCTCTGACCAGACGTCAGGCCGAACTGCATCCATGAACTAAGTCTCCATATCGATGATAAAATTTAGTAAAGGTTTTAACTAGCTTGAGATAACGAAAACCCTGATGTAGTAGTTTTTCAGTTATGAAATGATTCCGTTCATTAAAATCGCAAACGTTATTACATACTCGAGCAAATCGAACAAGTTGAGATATGTAAACACCATATGATGGCGCTAATGGAACATCGCCATCCAAAAATGGATAATTACCTATGGGAAAAGAAAAATCGTCCCTTTTATCATAAATTTTAGTATCTAATTTACCATTCGTTATATCAAAATTGATGTCTAAGAACGGACAATGATGATTATCAGAATTGGCTTTATTCAAAGTAAAAAGTATGGTTGCTAGGAAGTATCTCATATGGATATACTATTCATACTTTCAAATTTTGGCATTTATTTTTGTAATTTCGAAATGTAATTCTGGCCACCTGTTTTAAGTGCCCACAACTCACCATTTTATAACGCCGCGTTTTCTTACATTCGACTTGATGAGTACCCTTTGTTTGTCTATATGTTGTAATCATCCACTAGCTTAAGACACTAGTGCTTTTGTCGGGCAAAGGATGACAGTGATTATAAGAGCACTTTGCCAGTTTATCAAATGTTTGTTGACAATCCCGCACCCACGAGCAATGAAGACATGGATGTAGCGTTGATCGATAATTAGCAAAGGATTCCGCTCAAACCAGTGCTAGGGGCCGTCTTGAACTTACTATGAGGTATGAGCAAAGCTCATTGTTGAAGGCCTCATGGTGACTTAAAGATGAAGAACAACAATAAAAGCGTTGTTCCTTCGCTTGTTTTTTACCATGTATTTGTAGAGACTTTGTCCCATGTGCATTTACTCCATATCTTTCATTCACCATTTGACACTTTAAGGAAATTTACCAAAATTGGAATCAAATATTTTTTAAGTGGTCTTTGACACTTTCGGGAAATTTACCAAAATTGGAATCAAGTATTTTTGAAATATAATTGGTTAAAATGATTAACTTTATCAAAACAAATGCTAAAAGTATGGTTGCTAGGTAGAATTCCAAAAAATAAGTGGTCTTTGAGACTTTCAGGATATTTACTAAAATTGGAATCACATTTTCGAATTCTAAGATTTCAGAATTTTTATTTTTCTAAATACTTGCCAAAATATAAGATTATATGCCAAAATGTCCAAACATATCAGTCTTTGACAGTTTCAGGAAATTTACCAAAGTTGGAACCGGAATCAAAATTCTGAAAGCTTATCGCGCATCTACAGACTATATGCAACAATTCTGCAACAAAATTAAATCCATAAATCCAAAAATGTAAAATGAGTTTGCGTCGCATGCCATGTGTCACAATCCACATTTTGTGGTCTTTGTCAAATCGACATCTTGGGGCCTCTTGTTTGCATCAAGATAAATATCAAAAATCCGAAAGCTTATTGCGCATCTACAGACCATATGCAATAATTCTACAAAAAATTAAAACCCTAAATCCAAAAATGTAGGAGGAGTTCGCGTCGCATGCTACATGTGTCAAAATGGACATTTTGGGGCCTCTTGTTAGCACCAAGACCAATATCAAAAATCCGAAAGCTTATTGCGCATCTGCAGCATGTACGCAACAGTTCTATAACAAAATTAAAACCCTTAATCCAAAAATGTAGGAAGAGTTCGCGTCGCATGGATTTGTGACGGACGGACGGACAGACGGACGGACAGACGGACGGACGGACGGACGAGGCCAACAACAATATCCCCGAACTTTCATTCGAAAGTGCGGGGATAATCAACATATCAAGTTAAAAGTGTTACTTTAAATGAATTGACATTTGTTTTCAAAAATTTTGTATCGAATAGTCATCATGTTTATAGACTACATGTGTTCCTTTTTTTAGTCATTTGTTACCACTGGGTCGATGCCACTGCTGGTGGACTGTAAGTCCCCGAGGGTATTCACCAGCCCAGTAGTCAGTACTTCGGTACTGACCCGAAAGCCGATTTTATTTAGAACTGTACAATATCTACATTTTTGTAAATTCTGTTTAAAACTAAGGAGCATCTCCCTCATGCAAAGCTCTGTCCTTAGCTAATATTGGCTTTACATTTAGATCTTATTGGTTATTTGTTCTCTATCAATTTTTAAATATCTTTGAGGTTATGGTCTTCCAAACGTTTAGATTTTATCTGCACTGATGAGACATAATAAGTTGTCGAAATGCGCATATGCAGAATTTAAATTTACAGTAACTTCGGTATTTAGTCATTTGTTACCACTGGGTCGATGCCACTGCTGGTGGACTGTTAGTCCCCGAGGGTATTCACCAGCCCAGTAGTCAGTACTTCGGTACTGAGCCGAAAGCCGATTTTATTTAGAACTGTACAATATCTAAATTTTTGTAAATTCTGTTTAAAACTAATGAGCATCTTCCTCATGCAAAGCTCTGTCATTAGCTAATTTTGGCTTTACATTTAGATCTTATTGGTTATTTGTTCTCTATCAGTTTTAAATATCTTTGAGTTTATGGTCTTCCAAACGTTTAGATTGTATCTGCACTGATGAGACATAAGTTGTCGAAATGCGCATATGCAGAATTTAAATTTACAGTAACTTCGGTATTTAGTCATTTGTTACCACTGGGTCGATGCCACTGTTGGTGGACTGTTAGTCCCCGAGGGTATTCACCAGCCCAGTAGTCAGTACTTCGGTACTGACCCGAAAGCCGATTTTATTTAGAACTGTACAATATCTAAATTTTTGTAAATTCTGTTTAAAACTAAGGAGCATCTCCCTCATGCAAAGCTCTGTCCTTAGCTAATTTTGGCTTTACATTTAGATCTTATTGGTTATTTGTTCTCTATCAGTTTTAAATATCTTTGAGTTTATGGTCTTCAAAACGTTTAGATTTTATCTGCACTGATGAGACATAAGTTGTCGAAATGCGCATAGGCAGAATTTAAATTTACAGTAACTTCGGTATTTAGTCATTCTATTCCCTATGTCAAAAGCGCGATATATATTCATTGTAAACATCATGGAAAGAAAAAAAAACTTTAGTGAACTGAATTCTGGAGGTGTAAAATTTATCAGTGGTCTTCCAGAAGCAGAATTACAAACCATTGTAACTTTCTTCACTCAAGTTGTATCTCAAGTAGAGACGATATGTTTTTGATAAATAAATAAACTGTAGTTTTACAACCTAAGTAATAAATGGCATTTCATCTAAAATAACATTGGCATTTGTGAAACTTAATTCTTCACTAAAATTAACATTTTAACGGTCCTGTTTAAAAACATATTTCACCTTAAAATGGACGTTCTATTATCAAATTATCAAAGCTGAGTTTTAGACAAAGCTTTTAAATATGTTCTTGATGTCGTTTAATACGTATTTTTAAAAAAAAAATATCATTGTATATTGATATATACTATTTTTCTATAATGCAATGTTATTACATATTGAAGGAAACAAAAACAAACGTCACAATTGCAAAAAAAGAAGGATTAAAACATAAGAAACAGCTGAGACAACGGCAGTAGAATACCGAAGAATACTGAGAAAGAGAAAATGATCTGTAGTCATTAAAGCTGACGTAAAAATCCGCCAAGACAGAGGAAAACTTTTTTTTCAATATTTCGAACTTTAAGATATCGAAACTTATCCAATGATTGGTTTTTGGGCCAGCAAAAATACGTACTTGAGGAATTTGCCCTGCATCACCGAGTCTATACCAATTATCAAGCACGAGGCATTTTACCTTTCACAATTCAAAAACTAAATACCGAAATTGCAGTTTATTTATATTCAAAAACATTTGGATAATAAAAAAAAGTCGAAGCATATCATTCGTTAGACAAAATATGTCAAAAGCTTAGAACAGAGCTTTGCATAAGGGAGTTGATCTTTGATTCTATAGAGTTTGTTATCGTTAGATATTGAAACTTTTCCAATGATTGGTTTTGGGGTCGGTAATTATGCGCCATGTTAAACATCAATTTTTTTAATTCCGACATTGTAATTCTCAAAATAAAATCGGGCCTGTTTTCGGACCAGAACCTAAGTTCTGACAAATAAGATTAAAAGAAGTGTTTCGCGGAAGACAAAGTGGCGAAATGCACTAACTAAATATTTTAGCGGCAAAATGCGCTAAATATTTTAGCCGCAAAATACACTAACTAAATATATTTCCTAATTAGAACACAGTAAGCATGTCACAAAATTCAAATTCTTTACTTTTCAACATTTAAAAAAAAGATGTTTAAAAAGATTCATTTTATTTTTTAAAGAATAAATTATGTATGAGGCGAAATATGGTAGTAAAAACAAGTAAATATAACACAAACAGAATAGCATTTATGAAAAATCCGAAATACTGGAGTATTACCAATGAAAAAACAAGTAACGTAGCAACAAGAAAAACATTTATTTCACTGAAGGACCTTGCTGTTAAGTGGTGAATGCACTAACCACATACTTTTTCCTAACACATTTAAAAGTGAAGTATGCAATTGTGATGACTCTAAAATTTCTCAAAAGAAATTAAGTATTTGATAAAAATTTGTTTCCTATACAGTATGCACAAAATAGTTACCATGTTGTTCTTCTTGAATTATAAATTCAACAAATGCCAATTGAACTTAGTCCAAATTTCAATATTTTTTAATTGCTTAATTAAAGGAAGCCTCTAAAAATGTACATCCAGATAAGATTCAGGCGAGGAATTCAGATAGTTTTAAGGTAACTGATGTTCTAAACAACGATTCAAATGTTTGAATGTAACACCGTACAAACGTTCACAATGTAGAAGAAGTTTCTGTATCCTATGTGAAACACTTCTTTTTAATATTAATTGCCCCTACTTGGTTGTTGGCCCGAACTTATTCAAAAATTATTTTGAAAATTAAAATGTCGGGATAAGAAAATTTTGTTAAAAGCTAAGGAGTATCATCTTTCATACATCTTTCGATTTCTGGATTTACAATATTTGATTTTATCTGTACTTAAGATGCATAAGTTGTCGAATTGGTCATATGCAGAAATGAAATTAACAATTACTTCGGTATTTTGTTTCCTACATAACAAATACTAAGCAAGGCGTATTTTTATCACAAATATCCGAGCCTTACCCTCACCAAACACGAGATCTGTATCGTTCACTGTAAGTTTTGAAAAGTAAGTGAGAACCGAACCATCAATCTAAAAGCGAACAATCCAAGGACAATGGCAACACCAGAAACAAAAAAGGCAGAAAAAAACAAAGACACAACATGGGTACAGCACAGAAAAGAAAAATGAAGACACTCACAAACAAAGATGAACAACACGGACCCAATATAAAACCATGTGTGAGATCAGGTGCACCGGTAGAGTCAGCATCTCCTGCTTCTTATAAGACACCCGCCGTGTTGAACATGTCAAATCCGGTAGTAAAGTCAAATTCGGTAGAGGAAACAACAATTAAGCTTTAAAGGGAAAGATCTGTTGTCATGTGGGAAACAGATATCCCATAGCGGTCCACAAGATGATGATGTCGACCGTAAAACTTCTGGAGGGATGACTTCAAGTTTTGGGTAACGTACCCTTGTTGAAGTAGCCTATTTGTGAGCAACCGGGCTCTATCAAGGAAGTCACTGTATCGAATACAGGCTCTTGAATAGCGAATGAGCTGGGAGATGCAAAGTCCATATTCCGGCGCTTTTGGGATGTTGCTACAAAGAAAAGGGAAGTTTACTATTGGAAAGGCGAAGCCATCGCGCCTATCGTACAGCCCAGTTTGAAGTCTCCCTCTGTTGTCAATATCAAGGTGAATGTCAAGGAACGAGGCTGATGTAGAAGCGTCTGTGGTATCCTTAATTTCGAGCTCTCTTGGATAGATCAAATGAAGAAAATCGCCAAAGCGAGGGTTGTTTAGCGACAAAATATCATCTATATAACGGAAGCTAAAGTTAAAGGATTGTGCCAGTCTTTTATCTTTATTTTGAAGAAGTCTTTCGATGAATTCAGCTTCATAAGAGTGAAAAAAACAGATCGGCTAGGAGAGGCTAGGAGAGGCGCACAGTTTGTGCCCATAGGAATTCCGATAGTCTGTTGAAAAACAAGTCCTCCAAACTGGACAAATATATTGTCGATCAGAACTTCTTCCTTTGTATATTTTTTCTCCGATTCGGAGTTATTTTTCACAAAGTAGGCTTGTTCTCTACCTACAACAATGTACCTATATCTAATATTATATTTAAATACGATTAGTAACTGAAACTACATTTCACAAGTCAGAGGCATAAAAAATAAATATGAATTTTAGAGTTTTAGATTTTGGCTAGGATTCAAGTGTACATTTGTTCTTGCACAGCCATGTGGCAATAAATCGAAAATAATGAATGATTTTTTAAAATTAGTTTATTTCAATCTTTATGATTGGAAAAGTATATTAGATATCTACATTTTAGCATTGGCCTATGTGTCATATATTTAAACAATATGTTAACGTGATTAGGTAATCAATAAAAATATTTTGTTGTATTCTACAGACCCTTTCACGATAACTGCGGTCCTGTGATTTTGAGTGGAAAATAAAAACAGTTACCGCAAAAAATAGTCGTAGGACAATTAATCAAGACGTCACGTCTACTATGAGGTTGCATTTTACCCACTCAAAGGCATATGAGCGCATGTGCAAAATACAGGATCGCAGTTATCGCGAGAGGGTCTGTTCACAACATAACTGAATTCCCCGCTATTCTCATCATCAATATCACATCCTTAACATGTCCAAAATGTGTTAATTTCAAACAAGATTCATCATATCCTTTGCTCAAATGCTAATTCAAGATTCAGATTTTACTTTATACTAGGATAATCTTTTTTTATCTACGACCTTTCAATAGCAATTACTGTTAAGTTGTTACCGGACACTACCGCAATATGGGAAGAGGTTTAGCACACAATGATACCAGTTTAGCCCACCATTTTTAATGCCTGTACGACGTCAGGAGCATTACGATCGATAGTTTTGGTGGTTTTGCACTAGTCGTGCTTTGTCTATTTTCCTCTTTGACATTTGGCACGTGACAATTCTGTTAGGTAATTTTATTATTACTACATTAACATTACCTTTAGGCCAGTTAAATACTTGTTTGAGTTTGTCACCGAAAGAGAATTTCCAACCAACAAGACATTTTGTTTCATAAACAGATATCCACATATTTCAACTGTCGTGGCCCTATTCAATACTAATAGAAAAAAGAAGGGAAACGGGGAATGTGTCAAAGAGACAACGACCCAAAGGGGAGTAATAACAACTCAAAGCCACCATAAGATTTCAATGAACGGCGAGGAAACTCCTGACCCAACGGCAGGTCGGAGTCGGCCCCTGAATAAAGAGTAATCAAGTTCAGCGAAATAATCATCATCCTAGACTCCTAAACTAACTAGAAAAAGACGAGACACACAAAGGCTTAATAAATTTCCTGACTTATGACAGGCGCAAACCTGCTGCGGCGGGGTTAAACTAGTTTCATTGGGCCGAAACTTTTACCTATAGCCAATGTGATAAATCAAAAAACAATCGTAACAACAGTAAAATTCAGTTGGCAAATGGACTGAGTCAATTGTGAAAAATTATTAAGTATTCATTTTAACTTCAGTTTCACTCAGTGGAATCTTAACACGAATTCTGTCTATTCTTGATACCCTTTGAAATATTAAGTTGCTAAGACTTTTATTTTGAGTACCTGTCTAAAAGATCATATGACAAACAAAATAATTGTAAATGTTGCATTAATCAACTATGCTGTAAACACGACTTAGGGCCACATCATTCAATATGGCAATCATTTTTTCTCCACATCTGCGCTGAAGAGAAATAAGATGTCGACATGACCATATGCATCATGAAAATTTTTTGCGATGTCGTTATTTTTTTATTTCATATCAGAGAATGTATAATCCAACTGACAACGATATCCAAATCGATAGTAAGCCATTTTCAGACATTAGTAATCAAGTTTTGCATTATTTTGTATTGTACTTTTAACATTTTTAAAAACCAAAAACTTCAACACAAATCATTCTCGCGATTATTTTATTTTACTTTCTGTTTTGGACTTCAGTACCAAGAACAAACATAGCACTATAGCATTCTAACTTATGATTTTTTTTATCTTCATTGATAAAATGTATTTTCAGAAAATTTGATAACTGCAAGTAGTTCACTTCCTTATTTATAGTCAGAACTTCATTGATTGTAAGGTAATATTATTTTAATTTAAAACATATTGTTTCAGATGTAGAGTATATGTGTATGAATCAAATTTCATAATCTTCAAACATATTTTTGAAAATTATTTCAAAATAGTAAGGCCATTGTGGTTAATATGTTGTAACATCAATAATTAATTAAAAATTATAACAGATTAGGGTTTTTTCCGTTATCGGAACAAAACATTTTTTCATAAAAAATTATCAGGACATAAAACAAAATATTAAGGACGTGGTAAAACTAATCAATACCTTAATTGTTGTACTTAACATAAAATATATAAAAGACAGCTTCAAGTAGGGATTTTGGTGAAACATCGTTGTAGTTGTTGACAGTTATATTTTACTAAGACAGATTGTTATATATCTGAATATCCAATGAAAAAACAAAAACCCGAAGTTATTAAGAATTTGGATTCTACATATGGCCATTTCGACTCTTCAATAAAGATCAAATCACTACATTTTGAAATTCATGAACAGAAATATGAGCAAAGCTGACAGAGAACGAATTACGAATAGTATTAAAACAGAAAAGCCAAAATCAGCTAAAAAGAGAGCTATGTAAAGCAAGTGAGAACCGAACCGTCAATCCAAACAGAGCAAAAACACTGTCCCAAAAGCTGCTTAGTCAGGGCTTTGTTCAGCCTATGTTAATGTCATCCCTCAAGAAATTATATGGCCGTCACCATAACATCATTGAAATATATGACGTGTCAGTGTCCCAAATGAAAGCAGACATATTCAGCTAGATTCACGTCCTCCCGGTTTTGACTATACCGATTTTGGCTTTTTCCTGGATTGACTCACTTGCAGTTGACAGGTGCTGTTAACAGAGCAGGACATGATTACCCTTCCGGAGCACCTGATGTCACTCTTATTTTCATGGGAGTTCACACTGTGAGTGCCTAACTTTGGAATGTTGTGTTTTTTGTTTTTGTTTGTTTTTGTTTTTGCTTTTTTTTTGTTTTTTTTTTTGTTTCTGTGCTTTGTGGCGTCGTTGTTTTCTGTGTTCTCGTTTTTGCCATGTCTTTGGACTTCGATTTTCAGTGTAAATGCCACTCCTTTGTTCCTTCGGTATTTTAATGCCATTGTTCCAAAACGAATAATCAAAGGTCAATGGCAAAATCGGAAACAACAAAGAAACGGTGACACAACACGAATATGGCACAGGACACACACTCACAAAGATGAACAACACGGACACATTTAAAAAGACCATGGGTGAGATTAGGTGCATCTCGTACTCCTTATTAGACAATCGCCGTGCTGAACAAGAAAGAGATACTTCTAAGTTTTAAACAAAAGTATAATGATATTTGCTGTGTTCTATTTTTCTAATTTTATATTCAAACAACAGCTAATTTTGTCAAACTTGTAACAAAAAAAATTCCAAGCACATAAGATATTAGCAAAGTTTTATAGAAAAGGTTGCCTCATAAGAAAGAATTTTTTTCCATATACACTTAAAAACAAAATTTACATATATGTTAAGAGGGCATTTACCTCTTTACAAAACATAAAAAACAAGGACCCGGTTGTTCAACTTACGGTTAAATTGTATAATAACCGATTGTTATATTCGTAAAAAAGATACCCCGATAGAGGTATGCTCTCTATATATTTCAGTTATGGTGTACTTGTTCGTCAGAGCATTTCTCATATTGATAAAGTATCATACTCTTCACAGTAACTTCGGTATTTAGTTATTTGTTACCACTGGGTCGATGCCTCTGCTGGTGGACTGTTAGTCCCCGAGGGTATTCACCAGCCCAGTAGTCAGTACTTCGGTGCTGACCCGAAAGCCGATTCTATTTGAAACCTTGCAATATCTAAATTTTTGTTAATTTTGTTGAAACTAAGGAGAATCTCCCTCATGCAAAGCTCTGTCCTTAGCTGATTTTGGCTTTACATTTAGATCATATTGGTTACTTGTTCTCTATCAGTTTTTGAACATCTTTGAGTTAATGGTCTTCCAAAAGTTTAGATTTTATCTGCACTGAAGAGACATAAGTTGTCGAAATGCGCATATGCAGAAAATAAATTCACAGTAACTTCGGTATTTAGTTACTTTTATATTTTGGCATGTATTATATTTGTAATTAAGGTCTTTCACGACTCGGTCGTAAAGACCTTATTGTAATTCTTATGATTCTTATTATTATTAAGGTCTTTCACCACAGTGAAAGACCTTACTGTTATTCTTCCGATTATTATTTTTTTTTCTTTTTCCTCCGCCGCTCAAGCCTAAAAACTACGCGACATATCATTTCGATACTTGAGGTGATGAATCGACATTGGCTGAGGATGCGAAGACTTACGCAAGCATACCGAGTTATTTTTAGTAACAGACTTATCTCCCCAATACGGTTTATCTTGTTAGCAGATCTCCTCTGAAACCGTAACCGATATCAAAATTCTGAATGAGGGAAATGTTCGATTCATCCTCAGGATGATTTATCACGCAAAAAAAATTTTTGGGGTCGCGACCCCGGTTACGCGTTTTTGACCCCTAACTATGCAAATTTCTCAAAGTTATTGGATTTTTACAAAACTTGGTCTCCAGGTAGTTCTCATGGTCCTGATTACAAATCTGGGGTCAAAAAATTTTTTTCGGCCGCCATTTCCAAAATGGCCGCCATATAAAATTTTGTTATCGCGATATCTCGTAAACGATAAAAAATTTCTGAAAACATTATATTGCAAAAATACTCCTCTCACTGATATCTCCATTTTATTCAATAGGCACGAAACTCTGTGGTTAACCGTTTTTGAGATATAGCCCTTGACGTGTTTCGGTAAATCGGTTTTATGCGAATAACTTTTAAACGCTTACAGATAATATAGTAAACATATATACTTAAAGTGATCAGTGTGTAAAGAGCTTCAATTTGAGTACCAGGTTGAAGGTCATCGGTGACCTTTGACCTTGTTAGGGGATAAACTCAGAAACCATAATAGATAGCTGAAAAAGTATATCAGCAAAAATGTTCAACATATCAAGGGCTACATTTGTTTCATATGGACCGAAACTCTCCGATAACTCCCTAAAGAGTTATTGCCCTTGATGCGTTTCGGAAAATGTTTTTTTACACATAACTCATAAACCGTTACAGATAGTATGGTCATGTAACATATCAAATTAATCAGTACGAAGAGACCTACAATTTGAGCCCAAGGTTAAAGGTCTTCAAGGTCACTGGTCAAGGTCATAGCCAATTTTTTGTCTTTTCATTGTTAAAACAGTCATTAAAGCTATTTGAAATAGAAAATAAAATATATTTGACACAATGTGCATCTCATCAAGAAGATTTCAAACATAAGACATAACAAAACATTACATTGACGGGGAAAGACCTTGCAATTGTTCTCTGAACAATTGTCCTTTTAATTATTATTATTATTATTATTATTATTATTTCCGCCACGAATGACAAAAAACTACGCGACATAATATTTTGATACTTGGTACATAAGACATAGACCAAACTGGGATTCCGGATCTGAGGGCACGACATAATTCTATTTTTAGTAACGGAGTTATCTCCCCAACACCGAAAACCCTTGTTATCAGGTCAACTCTGAAACCGTAACCGATATCCAAAATCTGAATGGGGAAAATGTTTGTTAAATCGTAACGATGATTTATCATGCAAAAAATTTTTTTTTGGTCGCGACCCCGGTTACGCGTTTTTGACTCCTAAATATGCAAATTTCTCAAAGTTATCGGATTTCCACCAAATTTGGTTTCCAGGTAGCTTTCATGTTCCTAATTACAAATCTGGGGTCAGAAATTTTTTTTTCGGCCGCCATTTGAAATTTTGATATCGCGATATCTCGGAAACGATAAAAAATTTCTGAAAACATTAAATTGCAAAAATACTCCTCTCATTGAGATCTGCATTTGATACATTGGAACGAAAACTCTGCGGTGATCCGTTTTTGAGTTATAGCCCTTGACGCGTTTCGGTAAATTGTTTTTTGCGAATAACTTTTAAACGCTTACAGATATTATAGTAAACATGATCAGTGCGAAGAGACCTTCAATTTGAGTACCAGGTTGAAGGTTATCGGTGACCTTTGACCGTGACCTTTGACCTTGTTATCGGATAAACTCAGAAACCGTAATAGATAGCTGATCAAATGTACTGAGAAAAATGTTCATCTTCACGAGACACAACTTTGTTACATTTGGTCCGAAAAGATTCGAAGACTCTTTATATGAGTTATTGCCCTTTGAAAGATTTTGAGTTTCCGTTAATGCTTAATACTCCCAAACGATAAGTCGTAAAGATCTGAAACCTTCACCATTGTTAATAAGTGATTTATTGCCATTTAAAAATGTTAAGGTCAAATGTCAACGGTCAAGGTCACTGATGACCTTAGGCCTTGTTATCGCTTTAACTCGTAAATTGTAAGAAATAGATGATCAAATGTATTTGAGAAAATGTTTGTCTCATTGAGGTCTACATTTGACAATGGGGTCCAAAATAATTGGACCATTCATTTTGGACCTATGGCCAGAAAACCATTTTCGAGGTCCGATTTTAGAGTTTTTTCCCTATGTCTCAAAAACTATTAAAGATACAAAGAAACTATAAGAAGGTAAACTGTTCAGCTCAATATGGCCGACAAAATGGGATCAAGGTCAGAGTCATGGTCTTTAGCAACAACGTTATTTGCCATAAAAGTCCTTAGCAACCATATGCAAAAAGTTTTGTAATGTTGAAAAGAGGAAATAAATGACATTGCCAACCGGAAGTGACTGTCATGTCCTTAGCAACAAGCTAATTTTTCGAAAAAGTCCTTAGCAACCGTTGAGCAAAAGACTAATAAAGATCAGAACTTTTGTTTACACCACATTTTGAACTGAAATAGACAACAAAATCAAACTCAAGCATGTAATCATAGTGAAAACTCCTGAAAGACCTTGCAATTGTTCTCTGAACAATTGACTTTTTAATTATTTTTTTTCCGCCGGCCGATGCCTAAAAATGACGCAATATATCATTTCGATATTTGGTGTGACAAACCGGTCTTGCATCGACTCGACAAAAATCACCCCGTTGATCTGACCTATTTTTAGTAACGGAGTTATCTCCCCAATCAAGGTTTATCTTGTGAGCAGATAAACTCATAAACCGTAATCGATATCAAAATTCTGAATGAGGGAAAATGTTCGATTCATCCTAAGGATGATTTATCATGCAAAAAATTTTTTTTGGGTCACGACCCCCGTTACGCGTTTTTGACCCCTAAATATGCAAATTTCTCAAATTTATTGGATTTTGATGAAATTTGGTTTCCAGGTAGCTTTGATAGACTTGATAACAAATCCGGGGTCAAAAAATTTTTTTCGTCCGCCATTTTCAAAATGGCGGCCATTTAAAATTTTGTTTTCGCGATATTTCGTAAACGATAAAAAAAATTTCTGAAAACATTATATTGCAAAAATGTTCCTCTCATTGAGATCTACATTTGATTCAATAGGCGCGAAACACTGCGATGAACCGTTTTTGAGTTATAGCCCTTGACGCATTTGCGTAAATCGGTTTTCGCGAATAACTTTTAAATGCTTACAGATAATATAGTAAACATATATGTTTAAAGTGATCACTGTGAAAAGACCTTCAATTTGAGTACCAGGTTGAAGGTCATCGGTGACCCTTGACCTTGACCTTTGACCTTGTTAGGGGATAAACTCAGAAACCATAATAGATAGCTGATTAAATGTAATGGGGAAAATGTTCATCTTCACGAGACACAACTTTGTTACCTTTGGTCCAAAGAGAATCGACGACTCTTTGTATGAGTTATTGCCCTTTGAAAGATTTTGAGTTTCCATTATTACTAAATACTCCCAAACGATTAGTGGTAGAGACCTGAAACCTTCACCAATGTTCATGGCAAGACTTTACCTTTCAAATGATGTCAAGGTCAAAGGTATATTGTGACCTTGACCTTTGACCTTGAACCTTGTTAGTGGATAAACTCGAAAACCGTAATAGATAGCTGATTAAATGTATTGGAGAAAATGTTAGCCTTATTAAGATCTACATTTGGTACATTGGGTCCAAATAATTGGACCATTGGTTTTGGACCTAAGGCCCAAAAACCATTTTTCGAGGTCCGATTTTAGGGTTTTTTACTTATATCTCAAAAACTATTAAAGATACAATTAAACTATAAGAAGATAAAATGTTCAGTTCAATTTGGCCGACAAAATGAGGTCAAGGTCAAAGGTCAAGGTCGTTAGCAACAACGTTATTTGCCATAAAAGTCCTTAGCAACCATATGCAAAAAGGTTTGTAATGTTGTAAAGAGGAAATAAATGACATTGCCAACCGGAAGTGACTTTCATGTCCTTAGCAACAAGATAATTTTTCGAAAAAGTCCTTAGCAACCGTAGAGCAAAAGACTAATAAAGGTCAGAACTTTTGTTTACATCACATTTTTGACCGAAATAGACATCAGAAGGAAACCAAACCATATACTCATGGTGAAAACTGGTGAAAGACCTTGCAATTGTTCTCTGAACAATTGACCTTTTAATTCTAAATGTTATTCTGACTACCTGTTTATTGTGTCTACATCTCACTCTTTTATAATGCAAAGTTTTCTTACAATCGACTTGATGGGTGCCCTGTGTTTGTCTATAATAACTAAATACCGAAGTTAATGTGAATTTATTTTCTGCATATGCGCATTTCGACAACTTATGTCTCTTAAGTGTAGATAAAATCTAAACGTTTGGAAGACCATAAAATCAAACATGTTAAAAAGCTGATAGAGA
>MJUU01017064.1:152169-163944 GCA_002080025.1 Modiolus philippinarum | reverse complement strand
GTCAATTACCAGCGTTGCTGAATTCTCACCCAGGACAAGACTTTAAGCCGAGCAGGTTGCTGAGATTGTCTGATATAAATAGAATCCATGACAACAGCGGTATTATCATACCTTTAGGGACTCGTAAGTATACATATATTTCTCCCATACCCTTTATAATGCAGTTCTAAGCTAAGAAGTAGAGATCACATACACCATGTACACCATTAAAAAATAAAACAATAAAAAAAAACATACAGTGCCCTACAGCCTAGAAATCAACATGATCAAAAGGTCTGGTATTCTGGGTGCTCCACAGTCCTAAGTTTACTTCTGTGTGTCTGTTCTTAAAACTTATTGTGTTTTATATCCATTAAATCGCCATTGAATCAAAGCAATGTCAATTTTAGTCCACAGAAAACCTTTAACAGACAAGTGTTCCAAACTACAGTTACATTACTATAAATCCTGTAGTTTATACATTCTGGCTTTCATGTCTGCTGCTCCTGAGGAAGACTTCATATCTACAAAGCCAGTTGTATCACAAGAAAATAACACAGAAATAAGCTCTCTGTTTTCTGTGGTCAGTTCATGCTAACATCAAAAGAAATATTATGAGTTTGAAGAATTGATTGAATTGATTGATTAATTAGCGAGTGTTAAACGTCTTATGTCAGTCAGCAGTACTTGAGTTTTATACACTGAGAAACAATAACGAGAAAATCAATTAAAGAATTTGTAAGAAGAGAGAAGAAAGGTGGATGTGAAAACTGGAAACAAGTTTTGACTGCCACTGGAAGAGGGGAGAGATGGGTAGGACAAGAAAATTTACCTTCTATAAAACCCCAAAAGGCCTGCTCTTATCAAAAATATAAAAGGGATCTTTATACTGCATGGACATGATGGAGCTTGACATTTCTCCTGAACAGTTTGACTACAATGGTAGTTCTTCCCTTCTCAGTTATGCCCCACCCCTGAGTCCAGGTTATACACTATTACATTATACAAATTATTATACAAGGGTGACCATATAGAATGATAATGATTTTCTGTACCATACATGTACATTTTAAAAGAAACTTCACACACAATAAGATGATTGCAGACTTGTCCAGTCACTCTCGCATTGTACAGCCAAATTGGTGTTAACTCCCTTTGATCTTTTGAAACTTCATAAATGTATTGTAACCGTTTGCCTGGGAAGATAAGAAATCGGAAAAGTATCACAAAAAAAGCATTCAAAAATACATGTATATGAAAAATCAAATTGTACATTCAAATCTGCCTTAGCAGTCAACTTGATATTAAAAGTAAAAACCTGGATTTGGAGATCTATTATAAAATTCATCCAAATAATATTCCATGTAATTTAACCTCAATTTAGCAATTTCCTGTCTTACATGGACAGATTTGATCTTCTCAAAGGTGACTAAGGTACAAAAATGTAAATAGGTTTCACTATACATGTACCAAAAGAAAGTGTGACAAAGTGTGATTTTTTCATTTTAAACCTTAATTTTAACTTAAAAAATTAAAACAGGTTGACACACATACAAAGGCTCCAAATAAAGAACACAATGAAAAGCCATCCAAAATGGATATTCCTAGGAAAATCAATCCGGGTGGACATATATTTCTAGGAAAACGTGTCCTCGGACAAATTTACCTAGTAAAATAGATGTCCGGACATATCTTCCTAGGAGATTTATTCCGTCTGGAAGAAATTTCCTGACGGACATATTTTACTGTTACAGATACAATTTCTATGTATTCTTTAAAAGTGTGATTTCGTCCCCTGCAAAATCATTAAATCAAAATTAGGGTTATAAACAATTTTCCATTAGTACCAGTATACATTTTGAAAACGGTTACATATAAGAATAAGGCTCAAGAACAATACTTTATCAGAATTCGATAAATTAACTCACATTAACTTGACACTGCATTACTTATAATACATGTATATTTGGATAGAAATTTGGTATAAATTTTAAGGTTATTTTGATAATTAATATTTCAGCAATTTGTACTAGATGTTTGGTCAAAGTCCTAGTGGTGAAGGAACAAGAACATGTAGAACCAGATATAGACATTTGCACAGCTCAATCAAATAATCAAATGGTAAGACACATTTCTGCTGTCTGTCTGTCGTTCACAATTTGTACAAAAAACTATCAAATACTATAAAGAATTTATTTCAAACTTGGCCCAGATGGAAGAAAGCTGAACTTTAATGTTGTTCAAAGTGGGATATGCATATCATGCTGTGATAGGCGTATTGACTGATTGAAATTCCTACATGTATGTGAAAACTAATAAGAGGATAACTAATTGTCGTCTTTAATTATCACAAAATATTTATAGACTCACCAAACTGTAAATATTAAAAAGCAGATGAGTGAATTATACATGTAACTTGTTTCAATCACACGTGAGATATTTGGGATAATCAAACTCAACGGTTTGTTATTTATCATGTATTAATAACAGGGTTGGCAAAGTATCGACAGCCTGGGTTTTTCCATGCGAGAAAATGAATTTCCCATGCCGGGCAATACTACCTGAAATGGGTAATACTGGGTAATATTATATTTCAAATAGTCCAGTATAACCCAGTATTGACCAATAAAACCCAATAAAACCAAGGTTTTTGCCAGAAATGCCCACTGGGCTTGGCAATACTCATAAAACCCAGGTTTTTCCAACCCTGATTCATACATGTAGTTTGTCAGTATTGTTTAATTTGCCATCTATTTCTCATACTCTTTTGACGAGTACAGTACAGCCAGAGACTTGCCATGATAAATCACTGTGATAGACATGTCACTCTGCTTAGTGAAATGTTTATATTTTATTTCCTGTTTAATTTATCAACATGCTTTCTTTAACATTTAGAACGATGCATTCTACCACTTTGCAAAAGAAATTATATGGAGATAGATCAATCAGGAAAAAAGATATATTCATTTAAAAACTTAAAGTGATATGTCTATTACAGTGATTTATCATGGTAAGACTCTGGCTGTACTGTATTTTGGTCAAATGGAAAAAAGCATTGAAAGATCACTTCTTGAATTATTTAAAAAAAGAAGAAATTACAGCTTTTCTAGACCACATGACCTTTTTACCATCACTCTGCATTCATCTGTCCATCTGTTAACCTTCAGATTTTAATATTCTCTGAAACCACGGCCGATTTGGACCAAACTTTGACGATATGACCCTTAGATCGTCCCCTTTCAGAATTTTATCCAGAGTCATGATGAGACTTCCAATATTATATCAGCTGCCTTTACTAAATAAAAACAAAAAAGGGGGTGGTATTTCAAAATCCTCTCAGAAACCACCTGGCAAATTAAATCAAAACTTGATCTGAATTATCAGGGTACCTAGTTTCAAAATTATATCCGGTATGCCTATGGACCAAACAAATATGCCGATGATGATGATGGCTGCTATTACTAAGTAAAGAACAAAGGAGGTAAATAGCTCAAAAACTGTTACAGATATCATATAGAAAATCTGGCAAAGGATAAAAAAAGAGATGAATGAGAAAAATATGCCCCTTTTGGAGCACTACATAGCAAACATAATATTTAACACTTTATGCATATAATATAGGCACTGCAGTTAGCTCTTTGTTAGCACTATGTGGTTGTTTTCATGAAAAGTCTTATCAGTACAGGTTGATCAATAAACAATTAATCCATTAACTTCTTGTTAAATAAGCTTTGGTGTACTTTGTTGTTGCTCTGTTTTTTATTTTCATCTTCCTCCGAGTACAGGACACCAGTCGATAAAAAAACAAAACAAAAAAAAGTTCCAGTTAATGCTGCCTCTGATATTAATTGGAATTCATATATATATATATTTATTTTTCATTATTGTGGTTATGTATTTTCATAATAGATGGTCCAAGAAGTTACTGAAGATGGTAATATAGATGAAGCACCTTCATTAATAACAGAAAGCCAGTCAACCTGTTCACAGGTAAACGATTAATTTTCCTCTGTGAATTTGAGATCTAAACAAAGTGTAATTGTTTTTTATTTTTGGATTTTAAGGGATACATAAAAATGTTGATTTACTGTCTCAGTCTCTGTCACAATTGAGTTTAAAACCTGTTATTTGCAACAGTAAAATGTTAGAAACAGGCTCACATGTGAGCCTCTGGTTGTGATAGTAGACATGGTGCAACGTGAGAATCAGGTGAAGTCAAAATACAGAGTACATTTAGATGGTGGCTATGCATGTTACATAATGTAGGTTCACTTCTGGATATAAAAAATTGTATTCTAAGGGACGATGAAAAAATAAAAATAAAAGTAAATTTTACCATACCATTTTTGTCCCGCCCGCGACTAAAGTCGCGCAGTAAGCGAGACATTGGCTTGCAAAGTATGACAGCGATGGCGGTGTAAACTCAAGTTATTATATAGAAGCCTTTGATGTAGGAACTTTATATTTGGTCCATAGGTAGCTTACAGCGAACCCTATCTGTCGGACCCCAAATCATGTGACCTTGACCTATATTATGCGGTTTAGTGACCAGGTTAAGTTTTTTTGCCTAAGTCCATTTCTCAATAACTACAAGCTAGAAGTCAATGATGTTTGGTATATAGCTTGGTCTTGGTTAGTACATGTCAGTCTGCCATATGGCTTTTGACCTTGACCTTAATTTCACGGTCCAGTGACCAGGTTAAGTTTTTCTGCTTAAGTCTGTTTCTCAATAACTACAAGCCATAGGTCAATGATATTTGATATATAGCTTTGTCTTGCTTAGTACATGTCAGTCTGCTATATGGCTTTTGACCTTGACCTCAATTTCACGGTCCAGTGACCAGGTTAAGTTTTTTTGCTTAAGTCTTTATCTCAATAACTACAAGCCAAGGTCAATGATATTTGGTATATAGCTTGGTCTTGGTTAGTACATGTCAGTCTGCCATATGGCTTTTGACCTTGACCTCAATTTCACAGTCCAGTGACCAGGTTAAGTTTTTTTTGCTCAAGTCTGTTTATCAATGACTGCAAGCTGTAGGTCAATGACATTTGGTATATGGCTCAGTTTTGGTAAGTTCATGTCAGTCTGCCATCTGGCTTTTGACCTTGACCTCATTTTCATGGTCTAGTGAACAAAGTTGATTGTTTCTGATTGGAATAGTTTCTTAATTACTGTAAGTGGTATGGTAATAATATTTGGCTTGTTGGTTGTCTTGAGGAGTAAGTGACTGTTTTTTGCGACAAGCAGGGACGTGCAGACATCTATTAAGGTCCACTCTTGTTTTTTATTCCCGCCGCAGCACGGTTATGGTAATGCCGGGTGTCCATGTGTCCGTTCGTCCGTCTGTCCATCCACCTTGTAAACGCTCTAGCAAGTTTATTTCTCATTGGATTTCAATAATATTTATACAGTAGCTTTGGTTCAATAAAAAAAATGTGGCCTAAATTGTTATACATGAACATACAATACATTCTATGACAACAGGTTCCATATGAAACAAATTACAAACATTGTTATTTGTTTATTGTAGGCCTTTGATAATGAAATGGAGAGCAGCTCTCAAGGCTCATACACCCATCAAGATTTGGTATCTAGATTGAACAATTTCCTGTCATCGATAGGTGTTGATAGTTTCAGCAGTCCAAAAGCTAACTGGGAGACATACAGTACGAAAACTAAGCAGAAATATTTCAATGGAATGCAGGTATAGTCAATGACTGAAACTTTGGAAAAACTGCTATAAAGGGATAAGTTTGTATCTGGATAAGGTTAGTGGACTGCTAACCATAGCACAATATATAGTCTTTAAAATTTTCCAAATGGCTGCCATTGCCATGGAAATGCAAAAAAGGGCGGAAGAATTAAAGTACTCCAAATTGGATGAAAATTTACAGAAATAATGCCTAGAATGGATAGAATGAATTTTTAGTCTTAATATTTTCAAATTGGCTTGCATTGCTATGGAAAAGAATTATATCTCATAATGTCCAAATTAGCAATGCTGGGAGGCTTTGAACTTTGAAGGGGAGACATATGTTTAAGTTCACTAAAACAGTCCAACTACAGGATTCCTGCAACAAACAGTACCTCTGGTTTCTTTTATGAGATCTCAACTTCGAATTGTGAACAGAAATAGAAAAAAAAACCTTTTATTGAGATTTTTTAATAATACGATGAATTGTCCAGTAGAAACTTTATGAAATTTTGTCAACTTATACATTTCAAATTTGTTACTTTTCAGGAAATGATGATCAAGGTTTTAGAAATACTGTTTGGAAGCGAGAAAGATGTGGTATTGAAGGAATTTTACAAATATAATTCTAGTGGTACTGAAACATCAGAATCGACACCAACATCTAACATGTCTGATGACACAACTGAGGCCTTATTAGAATCCTTCCAGAATGTAGAGTCCTGGCAGATTAAAAGGCAGATATTATCTGTTCTTGCTGTTTCAAAAACCTACCAGGAACTGAAAATTGATTTACCTGAACTGACTAAATATAGGTATTATGCAGCCAAAAAGCATCTGATGGAAGAAGGGTGCTGCTTGCCACCTGTGCAAAAAGAAGATGTAAGACAACGAATGGATCCAGTGAAGCTGGACAATTTTCTGGATTTCATTACATCTTCACATATTGTAAAAGATTTGCCATTTGGTCAAAGAAAAATACGGACATCAAAAGGGAAAATTATTGAGACACCAAATATAATTCGATGTATGGCACCACAAGCAATTATAAATCAATATCTTCAGTATTCTAAAGAGCAAGAAATAGAACCATTAGGTAAGCATAATTTTGTGAAATGAAGATCCAGCTACCGGTAGTTTGTAATGTAAATTTTGAAGAAACAATTATTTTGCAACAGAAAAAAATCTCATATTTACTCTCCACAATAATAAAGAAAGGATAACAGGAGACCCCTATAATGACAAAAAATTCCAATCAAACACCACCCACCATCTCCAAACCGACAACTTAGAAAACATATGGGGAAATACAACAAACATCACTAATGATAGGAATTTGGGATAGATTCTAAAATACAATACAATACTGTTATCCTCATTATACAAAAACTGTAATGCAACTGGAATAAAAATAAAAGCTTTATCAGATCTAAAATATTTGATTCAAAAACTGGATACACAGACAGACAAACACAGAAGTAATGTAGCAATATTTATCATCAGATTGTATAGTTAATCCTGAAGAATTGATTTTATTTAAAGCAAGGAATATATCATAAGTCTGGATGAAGATATTTCATAACTTGGTCATCTATAAATCATTTCATGCAAGAATATGTCTCAGAATTGTTAAACTTGTTTTTTCAGGAACAAGTACAATGTTCAAAATCCTTCAGAACTGTACGGCCACAATTCGTAAATCTCTAGAGGGCCTAGATTACTATCTTGCTGAAGGAGGAAGAAGTTTTGAAGACCTTATAAGCATAGTTGATAGAATTGAGACTGACCAGGAACGTGCAAAGCACCTACATGATGTCATACTTGGCGCAAAGAGATACTTGAAATCTGATTTCAAGGTGAGGTCACAAATAAATTTAGAACATAGAACATAATAGAACAAGACCCATGATAGCTACTTCATATTTGCAATCATTTATGTTAATAAGCAACCTATTGTCCTTAATATTTTTATGTATAATTTACATACTCCTATATCAAGGATGTGCATGCTAGTGCAGGTATTAGTATGACTGTTTGTCCCAAGCAAGTACGAAAACTACTCTTAGAATGTTTATGGTGGAAAAGTTTTTATATTGCAGAAAAGTATGCATGCTACCCTAATTTTTAGCTCACCTGACCCAAAGGGTCAGTGTGAGCTATTGCCATCACTTGGTGTCCGTCGTCCGTCTGTCTGTTATTTTTTCACATTTTCATCAACTCCTCTGAAACCACTGAAGCAAATTCAACCAAACTTTACAGGAATGATGTACTAAAGGTCCTTAACAAAGATTGCTCATTTCGTTCCGATCTGACAAAAACATGGCCGCCACCGCAGAACTTATATTTAACATTGGACCCTACGGGAAAAACGTCATTTTCATCAACTCCTCTGAAACCACTGAAGCAAATTTAACCAAACTTTACAGGAATAAAGTAGGGAAGGTCCTTAACAAAGATTGCTCATTTCGTTCCGATCCGACCCCAGCACGGAACTTGTATTTAACATTGAACTCTATGGGAAACAATCATTTTCATCAACTCTACTGAAACCACTGAAGCAAATTCAACCAAACTCTACAAGAATGATGAATGGAAGCTCCTTTACAAAGATTAATCATTTCGTTCTAATCGAACAAAAAACATGGCCGCCAGCGCAAAACTTATATTTAACATTGGACCCTATGGGAAAAACATCATTTTCATAAACTTCTCAGAAACCAATGAAACAAATTCAAACAAACTTTACAGGAATGATGTATGGAAGGTTCTTCACAAAGATTGCTCATTTCATTTCAATCCAACATAAAAAAATGGCCACCATGCAGAACACCGAAAACCCTGCTGTTCAGCATTTTGTTAAGTGAGTGATACAGGCTCAGTCTCTGAGCCTCTAGTTTTTTTGCCTGACTGGATGCCCTACAAAATTGTGTGAGGATAATACTCCCACAAATTTAAAGAATAAAAGTTTTTATATTACCATGGTTATAGATCATCTGCATATATTTCAAACATGTGTATATACTACCTCGATTTTGATTTTGACCAAATTGGGATCAGATTGCCTTACTTCACACACAAGTACCATAATTTGTACGGATATATATATGTATGTGGTACTGCATTTACAAGTTTAAATTGCACACACACACACACACACACACACACACACATATATCTCAGAATAGAAAGGATGGAACCGAGTTAGAGTTTTGAAAATTCTAACTCGGTTCCGTCCTTTCTATATTCTGAGACGTATATAAATTATTTTTCGAGGACTTGTAATGACTTCTATCCCGGGGATTAATTAAGTTTCCAGATTGACCGTTGTTTTTAGACGAGATAATATATATATATATATATATATATATATAAAAGATGACCATGTTATCCTACTCTTATTTTCAATAATTTTTAAGAAAAATGCAACTTGTTTAGTCATATATTTTTTTGTGTTTTATGCTGCATGATCACATATACAAAATAGATGATATTGTATAAACTAAAAAAATGAAAATAATGAATCTAATATCAGGATTTTATATAATATGTATGTACTTTTGTTTTCAGGTTCATGTAGCAGAACATTCTGAAGTTGCTGACCATTGCCGGAAACATGCCTTGAGTGACCAATCCATGCATTTTTCATCAGTATGTGATCACAACCATGACAGCCTATGTGAGTCTTGTGAGCAGGTGAAAGAAGTTATAAATGATGTTAAACAGCTTGTTGAGAAGACTGATTTTTCAAACAGAGATGACAAGGATGATATAACTTTCAGGCTCAGGCATGCTGAATCAGGTATATGGAACTGGAAGTGTCACAATCTGAGGGCTAGGAACCAAGAAGAGGCCAAACATTCTCTTTTCAGATCTTTATCAACCACAACAGTATGTATAGTACTTGACTGGGCGATGAAATTTTTACCAAGAAAATATCGAGAGGATACTCAAGACTGGTTTGGTAAACGAGGGATATCTTGGCATATTGCTGTCGTTTTTAGAAAATGCGAAGATAGCTTGGAGAGTTTGACATATGTACACGTCTTTGAAGGACAAGTCAGCCAAGATGCCACTCTCACAACAGCAATAATTTCAGATGTTGTTACCAGCTTAAAAAACCAGTACCCAGACATGCAGAATATACATCTCTGGTCAGATAATGCTGGGTGTTACAAGAGTTCAGAGACTCTCTCTACTATACACCATTTTATTCCATCAATTAAGTCTTATAACTTCTGTGAGGCCCAAGATGGCAAAGGGGCATGTGACCGTACAGCAGCTGTCATAAAATCCAGCATAAGAAGATATGTTAATGAGGGGCATGATGTCATTACTGCACAGCAAATGAAACATGTGAGATTCTTTTATGTTTTTATGCTCGGAGGATTGCAAGACAAAAACTGAATTCACACAACATTCCAAACAATCAGTTAACGAATACAATGAATACAAAATGTCGATCAACTATTTTCCTTAAAGAGAAGGTTATGAGACTGTGCAATTATATTTTGTAATGTACGCCAGGTAAAAAAAGATGGTATTTAGCTAGAGGTTTGTTAAAAAACATTTTTTTTTTTCAAATTTTATTCGGACTTTATGGGTTTTTAATGGAAGAAAAATACACACACATCCTCCAAAAAAATCAAAATTTATGGGAAGGTAACTCTTCAAATTTTTATCAAAGGGAGATCATTTAAATTCCAGATGTTGTATTTATTATTTTTTTTTACATTTTCCAGATAAAATATCAAAGTTAGCCTTGAAATCCGTAATGTCCTGTCAACAATTCAGGGAAATTAAATAATTATACTATACTAATCTATGATTCCGATTATCACAAAATATTCAACAAGTTATCAAACAGCGTAGTAATTCACACTGCTTGTCAGCACATGAGTGTATTATAGCATTGTTCGATCACGAGTTGAATATTTTTGATAATCGGAATCTGGGTTTAGTTATTGTTTTTATTATTTAGATTTTCATTTATTCTTTATTTTATCCTGAATTTGAGGTACTATATTCCACTTGACCAGTGTATAAGGTCTGTAAGTCTTGTCATGTGACCTGCGAGAATTCACGTAAGATTGCAATTTGAAAACGTTTCCCGCCAAAATATGACGTTGCACGATTGTGACGTTCATTTTTTTGCTTTAAATGTCATATGTTTTTGTTTGAAATGCAACTTCCGGGTACAAGTTTTGATCCCGGAAGTTCCAAAATGGAACGAGACTTACAGACCCTATTGTGACGTTTTCTTAGCGATGACGTTGACAACGTCTATTGTTGCGTCACTTCCTAGAGTGAAATCATCGTTTTTTAATTTCATGGTGAAATTATCAGTTTTCTTTCACTGAGAAATCTCAATCTTTCACAGCCATCTAATAATACATTATATACAATCCATGCTTACATTTATGTCATAATATAATGAAAGCATATATTTTCAAATTTAAATATTGACACAAGCACTTAGCTTTTAACAAATAAATGGAATCAAAGGACATGATAATTTTGGACAAAGGTGTATTTCCTATTTTTTCAACCAAAATTTGATAGAAGGACTAAACACAGAAAAAGACTAACCATAAAGAAAATTGCAACAAAACAAAATAATTATAAAACCTGTTTGTGTTGATGTTTGGGGGACTATCCTTTGGAATTTTTTATTTGTGAAAGAAAATAATTGTAATTTCAATGATGTACACATTTTTATATTACTTTTTTATGTTTCTGTTTTAAATACATCTATTTTTTTTTAATAGTGTACCTCAATTTTGAGAGAACTGAATTCAATAATTTATTTTTTAAGATTGAAACTCGTTTCCTTTATAGCTTGGAATTAAATCATATTGCCAGTTCCGCATATCTTTTATTTGCATTCACATCTTTCATATGAATATAAATATTTTATTTTATAGGCCATGGAGAAAATGAAAAAGAATGTGCAGTACAAGGTTAAAGTTGTAGAGTTAGAGGTTGAATCCCGTCACAAATTTACAGCCATTCCGACCATCTCCTCATTTAACAACTTCAGTTTCTCTGAGAGTGGTATACACGCCTGGAAATATTATAACATAGGTATTGGTAAGTAACTATTTTT
>MJUU01017064.1:129909-145030 GCA_002080025.1 Modiolus philippinarum | reverse complement strand
TTTCCCTGAGGGCAATTTTTTAAAAAACTTTAACTTTGCTTCTTGAATTAAGTTTGTTAGTGGTATGGTGTTCACATTTGGTATATGATGTTCTTTTGATGAGAGCTTTCTGATGGAACTGTAGTTGTAGACATTTTGACCTTGACGTTGCCCTTAGGGCAATTTTTTAAAAAACCTTAATTATAAACTTGGTTCTAGAATTATGTTGTTTAGTGATAGGGTGTTTATATTTGATATGTGACTTTCTTGTGAAGAGAGCTTTCTATTACTTTCGAATTTATTGTGCATTGAGGTTACTGGAATCCCCGGCGAGCTATGTTGTCTTCTGACAACTCTTGTTATATAAATGTACTAGACAGAAATAGCTCAACAAAAACTTTATATTCTAATATTCTGACGTGGCAATTTTAAGGCGAGGTCAACGTTAAAAGCCATCTAGCATCGGTATAAGCCAAGAGCAATCTACACCTCAGTCATAATTGACATCCAATTCGCAGATCATTGGTGATTCTTAAATCGTGATAAAAGTTATATTTTTACAAGTACATGTATTCTCTGTGAATTTAATTCAGTTTCTTAACATCAACACGAGACAAAGACCATGCCAGCTACTCAGCTGCAAAGCTTGATTGAATACAAAGACTTCGGGTTGGAAGCCATCGATTTGATTGATCAATTTTTAAAGTTGAACACAAAGGATTAAAGGCCAGGCATCACATCTAGGGCTTTTCCTGGGTTCTCTGTGTCAGACCTGGTTCTTTGTAGCTTGGGTTTTAGACAATAATAGAACCTTGGAGTGTACTCCTTGCCATATAGAATAATCATAGTATACCAACAGATAAACTAAACAGGCTTTCTTTGTAGGACTTTTTTTAAATAAAAACGCAAAAAAAGCCAACCAGGGCCTTAAACAGCCACGTGTCTCTAGCACATCTCACAATCATGATTGTAACAGCATAAATTCATAATGAAAAGCATATAAGAGACATTGAAATTAGCTATCAGAGTGACTCCAGTGGTCATGGTAGGAATATTCAGCCTTCACACAAGTATGTATGCTGATATTTACAGAAAGGGGCTGAAAATTGCTTGGTTACCATAGCAACTGCTATTTATTTGGTACAGTCTGCTCTCTTAAGAACCAACATTGAATTAGTTTATTATGTTTGCAATGATATATAAGCATACAAGGATGTTTTAAAGCAAGTAAAATTGTAAACTTTGGCAAAATTTGAGATAACAAATTTCCCAAAAGTCGCTATGGCAACCAAATTCATTTTAATTTTATTTTTATTTAAGAAATAATACCACTCTAAAAATTTTATATTTTTTAACTTATTACATGAACTTTTAAATAAAGCTTTGATTTTGTTCCAGATACCCCGCGTTTTTTTTTCTACAGACTTTTTCATATACCATAAAATTGTCACTTTTCTCAAAATGCTCAAAATTGAAAAAATGGCATTTTTCGCTCCCCTTTATTTTACATCAGACTAATAATTAAATTAATTCATTTGGTATCTTAGTTGCTTCTTATTATACTTCATCAAAATGCACAGTTACTTTTTCCATAATGGGTTAATCCTAATTTTAATTTTAAACATGAAAATAAAATAAACCCCATTTTTAGCTTAAAAAAGGGGGGACCGTTACCATGGCAACGAACAATCTTTAAAAAGTTTTAACCTTATTTTTGTCAATAATATGGTGTTGGAACTTTATACATAAAATATAATCAAAATCTAAGACATGCAGTTTCCAAGCTATAATGCAAGCTGTTTGATGCTTACAGAGAATGACTCTTAAATACTTTTAAGAAGTTTTACAGAAGATATGAACATTTGATATCTAAATATGACGTGACTCACATTCAGCTTATTACAAAGGCTATTTCTCGTCCCCTATTCAATTGGAAATGTTGTTAAAAATGCCAGAAACTGATAAAAAAAATCCAGAAAAAACTGGGACGTAACTTACATTCTTTACGTAATACTGGATATCGACGGGATATTCTACATGTTAAATTGGCTTTGAAATCCAATGAACTGAGGATTTTACACGTATACTAGTCTCTCACTGATAGTGCCGATGTCTACTGAAATACATGACGACTCTTTACCAAACCCTTCAAGAAGTTTTGACTTGATTTTCTTCCGTAGTGTGACAGTGTTTTACCAGCAGGTAAGGTTCCTTGAGCCAGCACTTTAGCGGCGAGCAGTCTTTGACCATTTTTTCTAAATTATCTTTTTCAAGGTTAGTAGTCTGCCTTTAATGGTTTTTTTCGTATATTTATTATATTATGTGGAAACTGGTTAAAGAAAGGGGAGGTTTGGGTACCCATAAACTGGTTTAACTCTACTGCTAGCTTTTTCTAGTGCCTTTACCAAGTCCGCCTATGACGAGTTCCTATCGTTATCTATGTTTGTCTCTGGTCTGTTACATATGTTTTTCAGTGCAATTCCCTTGTAGATTGTGGCATGTGATTGTAATTATCGGCCATTGAAGGTGTTTACTGTTATGTTGACTTTTTAATTCTACTGTTATAAATATCTGTTACTGCCACTGTTATACATTTCATGTCCTCCTATCGTTTCGCAATCATTACCCCCAGCTCTTTTGTTCTAGCAGGGATGATTTGAGTCGGATCACCCCACCAATTACAACCCAGATAGAACAAAGGATTTTTACTTTGTATTTTTTTTTTTTGTAAAGCCAGATTTTGAGAGCTGTTCAGTTCTTTGAACTTAGTAAAATGTTTTGTTTAAAAATAACATAGTCCATAGTGGGATTCGAACCAGGGATGTTTCGATTACTAGACTTCTACCTTACCTATTGACCAGGAACTCGTTGGAGTTACCGGTTAAGAAATCGTACATAAACAATCGTTGTGGGGCACAATAAGGATGTATATTATTATTATGGCATGATGACATTATAAGCATGGAAATAATTTTTGAGGATGTATATCGATGTTCCTTCACTTTATATATTAGCTGGGATGTAAATTAGTTATCACACTCGGACTTGGTGCGTCTGTATGAGGTCACTTCTCCGTCTTCCGGTCGTCGGGGTGATCTTAAACAGATACATCGCGTCCTCGTGTGATAACTTTTACATAAATACCGAGTACTCCTGTTACACATCTATTAAAAAAGACAACCAATGGTACTATTCTTTGTTTTTCTATTAGTAAAATGAAAAATTTTACGAATTGTAAGTATTTCATATGAGATACTCTTCTATTATGCCATCCCTTCAGTTAGCAGCATAAGTTGAAATACCATTCAACAAATTAAACTTCGAGTGTAGAGGAGCCCAGTGCTTATCACTTTGGTTCTATTTGTCAATACTACTATAGATTTATAGTACAAAATTGACCAATAAAGACAACATCATAAAAACTTAGAATATTATTAAGCAAGGGAAACGTTGCTTGGCCTCAAGCCTCAAAATAAAGTATTGCTAAGATCAACTAAGTGGAAAAACTTTCACTAGATCGAAATCAAGACTTACAACCCAAGATTATATTTTGTTTTTGACTAATCGCTGAAAGAAGACTTTGCAGTATATACCTATATAATGACAAGTGACAATTGTATACTATGTTGTCTCTTCTCGACTGTGGGTGAGATGTAGAATGTTAGCTTGGGGTGTAAATCTAGAATTTGGTTCAGTAAAAGTTTTGCTACTTTGTTTTTATTTTTTTTTTCAAAATTGTAAGCTATTTCATTCCAAAACGGAAATTCTTGGCCAAGACAAATAAATCGATAATTCAAAATTGCAGAGTACCGAATTTTGACTTTTTAACAATTATTTCTGTCAAAGACACTTTGAACAACATGCACTGGATTGATTTATATCATCTTAGAGTAACGGATATTTTTGTATTTTGCTCCAAAGAATAACATATTAAATGGAGTATTTTCCCAACTAATAGTGTTGTACGACAGCTATAAGTCTTAACCAGATACATATCTTATTAATAAGCTGTCTGCTTGTGAGACCATATTTTGATGTTCATATCTTATATAAAAATTCTTAAACGTATTTCACAATTCATGAACTCTGTAATTTTGTTGTAAAAGTTTGGATGTGATAAAAAGGTTACGTTCATTAAAGTCGTCAAGAATAGAACAAACGCTTGCGAATAGTACCTGTTCAGATATATCCTACGGAGTTTATATTTCTCAACTGGTACGATTCGCACGCGTTTGTTCTACTCTTAACGACTTCAATGAACGCAACCTTACTATTACTTCAAAACTTTTGCAGCAAGGTTACAGATTTCATAAATTGTTAAATACATTTAAAAAGTTTTATCGAAGATATGAACATCTGACTTCTAAATATAATGTCACTCGTAAACAGCTTATTTCTAAGGGCATTTCCCATCCTCGATTTTACGGAAATGTTGTTAAAAAATGCCAGAAACTTATTAAAAATCCAGAAAAACTGGGACGTAACTTACATTCTTTACGCAATAGGGGATATCGACAGGATATTCTGCACGTGTCCGTTAAATTAGCTTTGGGGTCCAGTGACCTGAGGATTTTACACACATACTGGCCTCTCACTGATACTGCCGATGTCTACTGAAATACATGACGATTCTTTACCAAACCCATTGGGAGTTTTGAATTTGATTTTCCTTCCGTAGTGCGACAGTGTTTTACCAGCGGACTAGGCTCCTTGAGCTAGCCGGCAGTTTAGCGGCGAGCACTCTTTGACCCATCTTTCAAAATTACGTTTTGTCCCCTCATTTTTCTTTTCTAGATTGTGGTCATGGAGTTAGTAGTCTACTTGTATGGGTTTTATTCGTATGTTTATTCTACGATAGGGAAACGGGACAGAGAAAGGGGAGGTTTGGGTACCCATAAACCGGTTTAACCCTACCGCTGGCTTTTGCTAGCGCCGGTACCAAGTCCGGCTGTCCCGAGTTCCTATCGTTGTTTATGTTTGTCTTTTGTATTTTTATTGTGGGTTTTTTTCTTGTGCAGTTCCTATTTACTTTCTGGCATGTGGCTATGTTTTTGGGCCATTGTAGGTGTTTCCTGTTATCTTTTTTATTCCATATACACCTCGTAGTATAGAGCTAGATGATCGTCGTCGTCAAGAAAAGGGAAATTAGTAATACTGAAATCAAAATCATCCCTTAAACATAAATTTTAGTTTTTATTTTACCAGAGTCAATGATGATAAAAAAGGCAGTATTTGAAACAACGGCAGAAAAATACCGAAGGAACAAAGGAGTGAAATTTACAAAAATCGAAGTCCAAAGACATGCCCAAAAAGAGAACACAGAAAGCAATGGCGTTAGACACAAAACAATACAAAGCTCAGAAATAGAAATCACAACTGTGAACTCCAGTGAAACTGAGAGTGACATCAGGTACTCCGGAAGGGTAATCATGTCCTGCTCTGTTAACAAACGTTAAGTTAGGCATACATGTTTTTGAAAGATCTGGTGAGTGGCTGATTGGTTAATGTCATGTGCTAACCTTGAGACAAAACCAGTTAAAAATCAAGGTACTTGTTACTTTTCTAACCATCAAACAGCACAAAGTTAAATTTGGAAAAGCTTTTCTTATCATCTAGTATTCAAATATATATATATAACGAGAAAGCCAAACTAATCGTGATATAAGAATGAAATATCTTTGATTGTCAAAAACAGAGTTACAGTGAGATTTTATTTTGTTCAGTCCGGACATCCTCAGAACTTGGCTTAGAGTAAAGTAAGCGTCAGGGATCCGTTAGGGCAAAACAATATAAGTCAGGTAAAAAAAATCAATTTTATTTGGAGATATTCCTCCAGTTAAATAAGGCTTGTATTCAACATTCCGTAAATGATATGGTCGTCATCACGAGTTGGTCGACCAGTACAATGTAGAAGCCTTTCGACTGTTGTTAGGATATACTCCTTAGTCGTCACATTTAAATAATCGGATTTGACTGGTTCTTCAACTATGCACATATCATTTCTCACATGACGAAAGATGCAATCATAGCAGAAGACGTTTGCCCTGTTTATACCACTTTTCTCACTCCGTAGGTGTTCGTATGAACATGTCCATGTTAAATGGAATTTTATAATTGAATATTAGTAAAGTACGGCTCCTTGTACTTTGAAGGGGGTGGCACGGGTGTCTGTTCTCCCATATCACACATTTTTGAGATATTTTCCCTTTTCCAAATTATAAGAATTTATACAAGCCAAGCTCGAACACACTCACAATAAAGTGATTAAAATGTTGGAGGCAAGGAAACGGTAATGGATAGGGGCAGGGGCATGTGTTATAGTTAATTAAATGTTGAAAATATTTTAAAATCCATTGTACTCATTGTTTTAATTTTGTAAGGCCTTAATATTATGTAATTTGTTTGGCATAGTTGTGTAAGTTGTTAACAATTCACAACGGTCAAGGTAATTACACCTTAGAACATGAAGAATTTTCTGGAATTCAAATTTGAATATTTAACACATTAGCAATTTCTGGAAAAATCATACATAATCATATTAGCCATGTGTTTGTCAATTAATGGAGAGTCTTCCGGCTGTTCATTGTTAAAGAATTTTCTAGATATATTGTATGTTTAAATATAAGGTAGCAGGAAAGGGTTTAAGCAGTCAGTTTTATAAGTTTATACAGGATTATTACGCACATCTTTTGTATTGGAAATCGACATCAGTTATTGTGAATCTATTATTATTAAGTGAGGATAATAAGGAACATTCGTCTGGACATTTATTGGTGGAATTCATTGGATCATTTATTGGATATTTATTTGGACTTGACTTCATTATTGTCAGATAAGTTTTATACTACATATATTTAATTTGTAAAATAATTATTTTTTGTCTTATCAAAAAGTTAATTTGAGCCAATTTTGTTTTAACATTGCTGACAATTTATAGGTTATTTCTACCTCATAATACAGGAAAGAAAGTGGAAATAAGTGGCCAGGACAATAATGGGTAGGGGAAGGAAAGGAAACAAAATGAGTTGTGATGTCGGTAGGGGCAGGAAAGGACAGGAAAAAAACGGAAATGAGTAGCGAGGACCTCGCGACTCATTTCCACTTTGTTTCATGTCCTTTCCTAGCCACTAATTTCAACTTAGTTTCTTTTCCTTTCCTGTCCTGTCCCTGTCCATTATTGTCCTCGTCACTCATTTCAACTGTGTTTCTTGACCTTTCCTGCCGCTACACATTATTTCCTCGCCGCTCATTTCCACTTTGTTTCCTGTCCTTTCATGTCCGTACCCATTATCATTTCCTTGCCCCTTACATTTTAATCACCTTATTGTGAATTTTTGACCTTTTACTTATAGTTGTTGAAAAATATTCTTCATAAAAAACTTACCAAATACAGATAGTGAAATATAAGTTAAGTCATGCACCTCCAACTGACACCACTAAACTTACACTTATTGCAAAACTGATTAACCGGTAAAACATGAAAAGGTTACTTCACCACAAGTTGAGGTAACTTCACTTCTTATCTATCAAACAGTACTTGAGCACACTGCTAGTAAATTAAATATGATACTTCTGCTTTAAAGTGTTCTTGATATACAAATCAACTAAATAAAAACGTAAAATTAAAGAAATCAACGGCATAGCCGTCATACCTTGTACGCATATATCTCCCTATTATGACATTCGTCGACGGCGAGACAGTACAACTCGGGTTGAACTGACCATGTATGTTTTGGTTGCTAATTTACTAAGAAGTGCTATAAGTTATTAAAACATAACACAACAAACAGTAAAGTAGACACTATCTGATCCAATTTAAGTGGAGGTATGTAAATGAAATAAAAAGGGCTAACATGAAACATCTACAATCTGCCAGGAGACTGCACAAGAAAAACACCAATAAAAAGACAAAGATAACAACTTGGGATAGCCGGAGTTGGTACCAGCACAAGCGAAGGAGACAAAGATAACAACTTGGGATAGCCGGAGTTGGTACCAGCACAAGCGAAAGAGACAAGGATAACAACTTGGAATAGCCGGAGTTGGTACCAGCACAAGCGAAAGAGACAAAGATAACAACTTGGGATAGCCGGAGTTGGTACCAGCACAAGCGAAAGAGACAAAGATAACAGCTTGGGATAGCCGGAGTTGGTACCAGCACAAGCGAAAGAGACAAAGATAACAGCCTGGGATAGCCGGAGTTGGTACCAGCACAAGCAAAAGAGACAAATATAACAACTTGGGATAGCCGGAGTTGGTACCAGCACAAGCGAAAGAGACAAAGATAACAACTTGGGATAGCCGGAGTTGGTACCAGCACAAGCGAAAGCCAGCGATAGGGTTAAACTGGTTTATTGGTACGCAAACCACCCCTTTCTCTATAGTATACTAAACATACGAATAAAACCCAATGGAGGTAGACTACAATCTACATGACCACAATCTTGAGAGGGAGAAAATAGGAAAAACATAATTTTGAAAGACGGGTCCAGGGGTGCTCGCCGCTACTCTGTCAGCTAAAAAGCCTTTACTTGCTTATTTCAAAATGATGTCAGTATAAATAAATGAAATAATGTAATTTTTGTTCAACACAACCAAAGAGTCAATTAACCATGTTTAAATAATTTTTGCAAGTAATAACATAACAAAGTAAGTAAAAACAGACCAAATAATCCAAAGCTAATGGCTACATAGGAATAACTATGCAGAAATAAAATTTACAGAAACATCTATCTGCTCTTTGTTTTTCTTTTTTTAGAACTTTAGAACTTTATTAGAAAACACTCAGACACATATCAACATGTGTTACATGAGGTCAAATATGCATAATAAAGTTACAAACAACAACAGAATGAGCATGCATAAGTAAATAGTAAACATACTAAACATATCAGCATATAATCACAATACAAATAATTATAAAAGTTTTGAAACCCTTTTAACAAATATAGATAATCTTTTTAGTACTTCACAATTACAGATTGAAAGTAAACCTTCCATTTTGAAATAATTTGGTCTTCTAAAATAGTAATTAGGTAGATACTTTGTACGTAAGTTTTCAATATTTTGATTTGTACAACAAAACAGAATGTGGAACTCATTACCTATTTCACCATTATTACATAGTTTACATATACGGTCATTTTTGGGTAGTCCAAACCACCGTCCGGTTTCGATTGGGAGGTGTAAATTTGATGTTCTAAGTCTAGTTATCCACATTCTATTAGATTCTGGTAATCTTAACAAATAGTTTTCTAAGCCAAATGATTTTTTGAAAACAGAATAAAATTGACCGCGGGAAGAGGACAAAATATCATTAAACCATGTTTGTATAAAATTGTCCTTTAAAATTTGTTGTACATACTTATAATTAAAACATGCAAACTGGTTCGTAAATATATAACTCATACCAACATCATTCCACATTTTGTGTATAAACTCAATCCATTTGAAATTAAATTTCTTTTTATCATAAAGTGAAAACATAAGTCTATACAATACACTACTAAGTTTATTATCATTTTGCATTAATTTAGCCCAAAATGATATCATTCTAAGTTTCACACATATTTCTAAAGGGAATCTTCCCAACTCACCATAAACAAACAAATTCGGTGTAGTATTTCGGACTTTCAAAATTCGTTTACAAAATTTGAGGTGGACCTGTTCAATTAGTTTTAAGTTTTCAAATCCCCATATTTCCGAGCCATAAAGTAAAATAGGTTCCACCATGGCGTCGAACATTTTCAATTGTATATCAACTGGAATACTCTCATTTTGTATAAATTTATAAATATTAAATAAAGCTTTTTGAGCTTGGTCTACAAGTCTTTTTCTGGTTTCTATGAAACAACCATTATATTTAAAAACTACACCAAGATATGTGAATTTATCAACAATTTCTAATTCTTCGTTTTGTAAATAAAATTTGGTGGTGTGTTTAGACCTTCGTTTGCTAAAAATCATGACTTTAGTTTTACTAACGTTCACTTTAAGTTTCCAAATTTCACAGTACGACGCAAAAATATTTAGTGAATTTTGGAGACTCTCTTTAGTTTCAGATAGGATAATGGTGTCATCTGCAGAGTATAACAAAAATTTTATAATAGATATGAATTTCATCTTCTTATTTCTCCTGGATAGTCTCTAATGGCAGTCCGTTAAGCTGACCAAAGTAGTCTTCTAAATCATTTAAAAATATTGAAAACAAGAAGGGAGACAGATTTTCCCCCTGCCTGACACCAGTTAGGCAAGGAAAAAATTCTGACTCCCTTCCACCATATTGGACACATGATTTAATCTCATTATACATATTATAAACAACCCTGAAACATTTTCCCTTAATTTCACTACATTGTAATTTTAGCCATAACCCATCTCTCCAAACTGTGTCAAAGGCCCTCTTAAAATCAATAAATGTACAATATAGTTTTTTTCCGAATGCAAAATAAAGTTCAGTAAGTGAATGAAGTACAAAAATGTTATCTAATGTTGAGTATCCCCTCCGGAAGCCGGCTTGGTTTTCAGAGAGGATATTCAATTCATTCGAAAATAAGCTTAGTCTTGTATTCAGTATGCATGTAAAAAGTTTACCCAAACAACTAATTAAGGTTATAGGTCTAAAATTCTCTGGGTCTAAAGGATTTCCCTTATTTTTGTAAATTGGTTTAATTATACCACTAGTCCAACTCTTGGGTATAATACCAGTATTAAACACAATATTAAATAATCTACAGTAAACAGACAATAAATGTGGAGACGAAAACTTCAAATACTCATTTAAAATTTTATCAACACCAGGGGCTTTATTATTTTTCAATTGCTTGATTGCCTCTGTGACTTCTAATTCTGTTATTTCACCATTAAGTAACAAATTAAAACTTTCATTGTCACATAATTCATCTATATCTATTTGTATATTTTCATTGGCACCAACTTCATTTAAATTTTTAAAATACTCATAAAAAGTTCCAATATCAATTTGCGGTTCATCCCTCTTTCTATTGGAAAATTTCTGAACGGTTTTCCAAAATAATTTTGTGTTAGTTTTTGAGAGTGAACGTAATTCGTTTGAACATTTTTAGATATGGTGTACTTGTACATGAGATTATATCTCATATGCACACTTTGTTCAATAACTATTATCTAAATTTATTTAATTCTAAAACCTAAGGTTTAACTCCCTCCATCGTAGTTTTGTCCTTAGCTATATTTGATATTACTGATTATTCGGATTTCGTTTGGTTTCACGCATTTTAAACTTATTTGCAATTATGGATTTCCTATGTTTAGGTTCTAGTGCTGCTGATGAGGAATAAATTTCCGAAATGTCCATACAGCTCATTAGAATTATCGCAGTTGGAGTTAACATATTTGTTATGGTGTCATGTTCATTTACTACATATCCTTTCGTAAAATATGTTATTTATTAACACTGGGCTATGCCTCTGTTGCTGAACTGTTAGTTCACCGACCAAGTAGTCAATACTTCGGTGCTGACCCGAAAATTAATTTGTTTGGAAACTTGAAAGATCTAAATTGTAAAAAAAATTTAAACCTAAGGAGTATCTCCATCGTGTATGGCTCTGTCTTTAGCTGTGTTTGAGCTCCTCGTTTCGGTCCTATTGGTTATTTGTTCTTTATCAGATTTTGCACATAACTTGGTATATGGTTTTTCAAATGTTTTGATTCGATCTGCATTGAAGAGACACTAATTGTCAACATGGATATACGCAGAAATAAAATTTACTGTAAAATCGGAATTATATCTTTATTACCATCGAACCGATGCTTCTGCAAGTTCACCAACATAGTAGTCAGAACTTCGGTGCTGACCCCAAAATCGAATTTTATTTGGAATCTTGAAGAATCTAAGTGGTTAAAAAAATTGCTAAAATCTATGAATCTATGGCGTATTCCCCGCGTGCATAGCTCTGACCGCAACTGATTTCGGCTTTTCAATGTAGTCCTATTGATTATTTGTCCTCGATCAGCCTTTACACGTTTTTAGGTTTATTTTTGTTTCAGGAGATACAGTGAGTGGATGAAGTAGGAACATAATCAGCGCGACATTTTAAAGGCTTTGCCAAAGGAATTGTCTGACTAAGTTTGGTTCTAATTGTATAGTCTCAAAATAAGTTTCCTTCAGGCCCATTTTCTGGTCATCTTGGATGAGTTTGAACATTAAAAATATAACCTTTAAAGGGAACAACACATGCAATGTTACTATCACATCTAGTTAAAATTGTTTTTTTTAGAGGAGACGACCTTTCTCAAAAATATCGTTGAAAGAATAGTTTACAAAGTGATGGCACAAGCAGAAATGTTTTTCCTAAAGGTAGTCAGCAAATAAATAGGCAAAGTTAGGACCCTTTTTGGTTCGCAATGCCAACTGACTGACATTTATATTGTCCATCAAATGGAAAGGGTTGGGGTTACTTACTTTGAGGCCTTGTGTTGGCCTTATGGTGACAAAGCATCATTCTATGTCATTAGGTCTGAATTCCTTCGTACGGTAAAAATAATGTTTTGATTTTCTGCCCGGTTGGCCCTTTTTGTGTTTGTGATTTAAGTTTTGTTGTTTATTTTGTATATTTATCCCTTTAACATTTTAATTGTGGCCTACATTTTCGTTTGGTCCAACTGAAAATGTGTGTAGTCTGACTCGAAATTTGAAAAAAGTAAGTTCGATACCTAAGGTGCATATCGTTATTCAATCGGCGTTTGCAAGCAATTTGCAATTCAACTTAGGGACCGACCATTTAACCTTAAAGGGGGGTTATGGTTTTTTTTTCTAAACAGAATTTTTTTTCGCGCTTTGCGCGAAACAAATTATTTATTTTTTGCACGCGTATCAACAAAATATTTTTTTTCAAATTAACATTATTTTTTTTGGGCAGAAAGCCTCATTCAGAAATTTTTTTTTCATCATTTTGGCAGCCAAAATATTTTTTCACATAAAATCAGATCCAAAATATTTTTTAAGAAAAAACCATAGCCCTCCCCTTAAAGTTAAATGGTCGGTCCCTTATCATTTCATGCATCATATCTTTTGAAATCTGTCACGTTTATTAGTGACTATAACACGTTTGTCAAAAAATAAAATCATGCTTTGAGATTAAAAGATTTAAGACTACATTTTCATAATTTCAAATTTTTTATTAAATGTATAATGATTTACACCATGTTAAAATAAAACAAGGCGGTGTAAAGTTGCAAATAAGTTACCTGTTGGTTCACTGCGTAATTATAACATAAGACTAGAATACCAAGATATCACCGCTTCCCAATTTTATTAAAGAATTGCATGATTTCCTGATCAAAGTTGAAATATCGTTCAAAATATAATGTAAATATAACTAAATAAATCTGATTCTGTAAAAACATGTCATCGTGAAGTTTGACCTAGGTACTAACCCTAACATGAAGTGAAGTCTTTCACGTCTTTGAAGTTTTCAGATTTCAAGATGAAGAACAACGATGAAACCGTTGTTCCATTTGCTTAAACTTACCATTTATTTGTAACGATTTTGTCCCATGTGCACTTACTCCATATCCCTTTATTTGTTTATATGCTTCACTTAAACAAACAAGATTTTTATCTACATTGTATGAATTTGAGCTATGCTCCTGAAACCAAATGTTAATTTATTTCTCAATTTTTGTTCGTGCATTTGACCTGTTGACACCAAAATCAGTGCGTGACTTTCTTATATCTTAGGTTTTCATCTATATGAGTTTCATTTACATCCAAAAAGCATTCTGAAGTTATTCTCTCGACAACAATTTTTAACTCAAATTTTCTTTCTCTGTAAGTTACTAAGTTTATGTTTCCTTGACCTTTGATCTACCTGCCCAAAATAACATCTATTTTTTAACCTCTAAAGCCTTAGTCTTTGTAAGTTTCATTCAAATCCACAAAGCCATTCTGAAGTGATAGCCATGTCATCAGGTGTGACGTCGACCTTGACCTGCTGTCCCAATTTTTCTTATGTTTCAGTTTTATTTAATTCAGTAATTTTCATTTCCACAACGGCATTCTGTAGTAATGTTCCAGTTTCAGATACTAGAATTAGGTACTGATATGCGAGAAAAAAATAATATAAAATAAATGATGAATTGCCAAAAAAAAAAAAAACCAAAAAAAAAAAACGCAAGATTATTTTCTTTTCTTTGTTTGGGCTGGTTTATTTACATCCAATATGCCTGCACATATTTACTGATTAATTTAATTACATCTACGTCAGCTACAGATCGAGTTTGATTTCTTTCGAATCACTTCAAAACACTTTAAAAAGTCCGAACCTTTCAATCAGTATACGGATACTCGACCTGTTTGAAATTATATATATATTTATATATATATATATATATATGTTAATTTTTGAAAAACATTGTCGTCTGCAATATTGTTTTAACTCCAATTTGTCAGCTCAGTAAGATTTTGTTAATAAATTAAAAAAACATTTTTTTCTAAATTGTTTAATATAGCAAGCCAACAGCAGACGGACGAAATGTAGATTGGTCTACACTTGTATTGTTGTTGTGTTCATCTGATACAGAGGCATGTAGATATTGGTCTCTCTTTGACATAAAGATATAATTCATGTCTTCTTGCCCAAAATAAAAGTTTTTACCTCTTTAATTATATAAATAGTATCAAAACATGAAGACTTTACGAGCATTTGAAGATCGCAAGTCTCTTTACAATATTTATTTATCACGTTTCTTTGCGTCATTAAACGTATGCACGTTAACGACATTAAGATAAACAGATTAAAATATATATTTGATACACATGTACCTATTTCCAACACTTTCCAATAACCATGCCTTATATTCTATACGTTATTATACTATTTGTGTTGGGACAAAAGCCGGTAAAAGGTATGAAATTTTACTTTTTCTGTTTGTAGCGAAGAATGACATCGTAATAAATAAATTTCTTGTGTCCAATAGTATTCCATCAAAAACACTGCCTAGTTAGAATATATAGTCAAAAGACTAATTACTATTATTCCAGTCTTGTGCAAACGAAATCAGAATTGGTATGTTAAAAAACTGCATAGAAAATTATTCCAAGCGCAAGTTCATAAGAATTTGAAAGTTTATATATATATATATATATATATATATATATATT
>MJUU01017064.1:87766-129508 GCA_002080025.1 Modiolus philippinarum | reverse complement strand
CGATACCACATCGAACTGAACTATACAAAGACTAATTGTGTATTACAAATGAAAAATTCTAACCCTTTTAATTAAGTAGCACAATAGTTTTGCGAAGAAAATTGTCAGATGCTATTAGTAAAGATATAATGACAAATAATAAATCAAACGAAAGGTAAATTATTAAACTGCGGTAAATGATCATTTCAAGAGTACTCTTTTTGATGATTAACGTTTCAAGGTCAATATTGACAAAAATTTGGGTTTTGAGGTAAAAACGAAAATAATGCTTACATCTTTACGGGTAGCTGATTTCTGTTTACTTTATATGAAAGAACCACGACCTTGTCTCAAAGTCTAAACACAAATAAATTTGTTGAGTTTTACAAATAATACTTAAGCCATAAAATGTTTATGTCTTGCATCTTCTCAAAACTGTTGGTTTTGTTCATACAGTCTGAAATCAAAGACCAACCGAGTTAAAGTTTCGGGATATGATATTATCGAAAACATCTTTCCACTGAGAAATTTGACCATTACAATTTGAGTGACACGCAACACTACATTTGAATTTCACTGTTGCAGATAAGGCCCCATTTCGATGAATTTACATCTCGTCAGTGCAACTCGAATCTAAAAATTGGAAATCCGATGCCGAAATATTACTCTCTTAGAAGGGTGAATGAGACAAGAGATTGGCTGGTAAATTTCCTGCCCCTACCTATTTGGTCCAGTGCTTGATTGATCTCGCTGAAGCAGCCGGGAGAAAAAAATCCAAAGTTCCATATTATATGTCTACTCTACTGTACTCTATGAAATGAAATGAAATAAATATCTAGTGAGAATACACAAACCAAAACAGAAACTGAGCTAGATATTTATTTCATTTCATTTCATAGAGTAGAGTAGAGTAGACATATAATATGGAACTTTGGATTTTTTTTCTCCCGGCTGCTCCAGCGAGATCAATCAAGCACTGGACCAAATAGGTAGGGGCAGGAAATTTACCAGCCAATCTCTTGTCTCATTCACCCTTCTAAGAGAGTAATATTTCGGCATCGGATTTCCAATTTTTAGATTCGAGTTGCACTGACGAGATGTAAATTCATCGAAATGGGGCCTTATCTGCAACAGTGAAATTCAAATGTAGTGTTGCGTGTCACTCAAATTGTAATGGTCAAATTTCTCAGTGGAAAGATGTTTTCGATAATATCATATCCCGAAACTTTAACTCGGTTGGTCTTTGATTTCAGACTGTATGAACAAAACCAACAGTTTTGAGAAGATGCAAGACATAAACATTTTATGGCTTAAGTATTATTTGTAAAACTCAACAAATTTATTTGTGTTTAGACTTTGAGACAAGGTCGTGGTTCTTTCATATAAAGTAAACAGAAATCAGCTACCCGTAAAGATGTAAGCATTATTTTCGTTTTTACCTCAAAACCCAAATTTTTGTCAATATTGACCTTGAAACGTTAATCATCAAAAAGAGTACTCTTGAAATGATCATTTACCGCAGTTTAATAATTTACCTTTCGTTTGATTTATTATTTGTCATTATATCTTTACTAATAGCATCTGACAATTTTCTTCGCAAAACTATTGTGCTACTTAATTAAAAGGGTTAGAATTTTTCATTTGTAATACACAATTAGTCTTTGTATAGTTCAGTTCGATGTGGTATCGCCCTAAGGTCAAGGCTGTCATTCGGTTACGCCGAGAAAAATGATCATGAGGGATTTTAACGGCGGTTAAGCATTGAGAAGAGATCGTGATTTGGTGATACCATCGTGAGGGATGTTTATCGAGAAAAATCTTACAAGGTCAAATTTCATTTCAAAATATTTATTCATTAGGGCAGTAATTCCCTTAAATATTTGTCTGTCAAAATGGTTTAACTTAGTTAATAGAAGTGTACCGAAATAAAAGTTTAAAAGTCTACAGTTTTTGCACATTTACAAAAGGCGTCATCGTCATCAACATTTTCAAGGACTACAAAATGTAACCAAAGACATATTTTTGCAAGATTGTAGATATTTGGTCGATATTTATTTGTAAATTCATAGAGTAATCATAACTACAATCATGATTGTGTGAAAAATTGTATCCAAAAATATTTCCAAAAATACAAGCAAAAAAAAAAATTTCTAAAAAAAGTGCAATTTCAGATCGTGAGGGACTTCGTTACACCTTTTTTATGATCGTGAAGGATGATCGTGAGGAAGTATAAGCCGCTTGCCAAGATTATAAAAAGTTTGTATTTGTGAATGTATAAATATATATGACGAATTTTGAAATTATATTGGAATAAATTGCGTAATAGGCACCAGAAACAAAAACGGATGTTTCAAATAAGGGAAAATGTTTTAGAACATTAAAACAAATTAAAATAATCATACCACAAATATTTATAATAAGTTAGGTCTTGATATATATATGACAAACTAAATGTAACAAAAAAGTTAAGCAAACAGAACTGAATTAAAAAGGAAATAAAACCAAAAACACGAACGAACAAAATCTAAAAATGGCAAGTATGAGATGGTGCTCTGGGAAGTGAGAACCTTTTGACAAATTTATATGTCGCCATGGTAACTTACATATAAGGTTTTACCTGCATATTAATTATTGCCGACTGCAATACAACGTGTGACTTCATCTATTCACGTAGATGCATCTGTCAATCGCCAAAATACCTTGGTCCTATTGAATATAATTATATATATCATCTGACACTGCTCTGCGGACGAAAAATTAATTCGAAATGGCCATCAGAGGGCATTAATATGTATCTATGATCACAATGTCGATGCATTTATCATGATGGATCTATTACGTTCTTTTCCCGAGAGTTTCGCGCTCTCAGTAGACAATACTTTGTGTTGTTTCGACTATAAGATCAGAAATTTACCATAATTAAAATTATTGGGAAATGTCAAAGCTCCCTTTGAATAGCTCGTTCCTAAGCCGGTTCTTTGGCTTCGATTTGTGTACCTAAACCAATGCCTCACCATTGTGACCTGTTGATAGTACCCATAACTAGGGAATTTAAAAGTCCAGAACTGGCCCGATAACTAGTGGATACTTTGAAAATTCCCCTATCGAAAGACACCGAATGATTGTCCTAAGCTGGGTTTTTGCATTTGTACTGTGGGTTTTTCAATATCACATCAATTCGGTCTTTCAAATGATGCTAATTGTTTAAACGGAAAAAGAGGAAAGTTGATGTTTGGTTTGCAATTAAAAAGATCAGCTACTTAAAATCAGCTATTTATTTTTTTTAAATCATCCATACAACAAAAAGGTACCTTCTTTGAGTAAGTGGGCAACCAAACCGCCAATTCAAAAGATCAGTCCAACAAGAGGCTCTCAAGAGCCTGTATCGCTCACCTGGACCATGGCCAATACATAACTTCAAATCAACTTATATGTTAAAGGGTCTCATTTTCAAACTATGTAAATAAACATTTATGTTATATGATCCAACTTTAATTTAACTATTTTCCCTATTGCATGCCATCTTGGATAAGGGATGGACCTGCAGGACACAATTTTAAAGAAAATTAAGTATTGTGCCAAATTGTGCCAAAGTTCATTTCCAACTGGCCAAATGGTTTTAAAGAAGAAGATCTTTGAATGTACTCCTATATTAAACCATGTTTCCCATTGGTAGCCAATTTGCATAAGGTGCAGACTTGAAGGACATCTGTTTTGAAGGTGACCATCTAAGATACATTGTGACTAGCCAAGTTGTTTCTGATAAAAAATTCTTTGTATGCTCTTTCCATGCAGTCGAGTAATAAATTAAGTTCCCCGCAGATAGCTATGTTGGATGACATTTAGGCATAAAAGTCACAATACATATATATATTATAGTCAGCACCTCATAAGCATCATTAATGCCAAGTTCTGTTCAAATCCATTCAGTGGTTTTCAAGGTTAATTCATCAACTGCTCACTAAAGGTTTTATTTACTAATATTTTTAATATTAAGCAGTCAATGAAGCTGATAAACTAATTCAACATTCATGCCTGCAGAGGTCATAGTGATTACCCACTAGAGTCACTGTAATATACACAATATGTTTATATAGGAAAATCATTACAACATGAATAAGGTAAAGATTAAGAAAGTATTTTTGCAAAAAATTGCAGAAATTTGCACAAAAACACTGTTTTTTCTCTAAATTATAGAAGAAATAATTTTTTAAATGAAGAGATAGTAGGGAATTTCTCTACAGCTTAAAAGAGAAAAGTTAACCAAAGAAGATTTGAACACAGAATTTAAAGGGAAATAACCCATAACCATATGGCATTGGGGGAAAAATGGTGAAAAGCGGCCAATAAATCATACACAGGCCTTTGGATTTTCTTCAAAATTTCAGAGTATGTAGATCTTGATATGCTGAACATTTTTTAAATTTACACTTTACCTCTATCTGTTACAGTTTTTGAAATAAAAAATAAAAAATCCGCAAATTTTGAAAAATTTACGGAAAAAGGGCTATAACTCTCAGACAGGTTTTCCGATTTTCTTCAAAATTGCAGAGCAGATAGATCTCGGCATTCCTAACAATTTTACTGCATGTCAGATTTTTGATATCTGCAACGGTTTTAAAGTTATTTGCCAAAAACAGCAATTTACCCCTATGTTCTATTTTTAGTAACAGCAGCCATGTTGTTTGGTTTTCAGACTCCTCTGATACAATTTTGAAAGTACATACCCTGGTGATGATCCATGCCAAGTTTGGTTTAAATTGGCCAGTAGTTTCAGAGGAGAAGATTTTTGAAAAAAAGTTTACGACGGACGACGGACGCCAAGTGATGGCAAAAGCTCACTCTGGCATAGCCAGGTGAGCTACAAACATAGCAAAGACAACAATTTTTAAAACAAAAATGAAGACACAAATATATGTACAATACCTGTACCCAAACAAAAACCAAGAATGAGACAAGGCCTCGGGGTCATGAAATTTAGACTGCTAGCCTTTCTTTCCAAGACAATAGCTTCAAATTTATATATAAGCCGTTCTAAGATTATGCATGATCCCCAAATCAAAAAAAAATCTATTTTGAAAAAAAAAAATGAAATTATAACATAAAGCATAAGACAGTTCATGATACCGGAGCCAGGTGCACCGGTCGAGTAAGCATCTCATGTTTCTTGTAAAACACACGCCGTGTTGAACATGTCACGTCCGGTGGTAAACAAATCAAACTGTCAAAGGGGAAGGTCTGTGCACATTTGTATACATGATGTCGACTATAAAATTGAAATTGGAATTTTTGTCTTTATATTTCAAATTATTTTTCAATGGATAATTATAAAACAGAGTGACAGCCTAAGAGTATGGATTAAATACACATATAAAGAAATATTTCCAGTCTAGGCAAAGCACAGAACACAAGAAATTGCAATTCTGTAGTACATGGCCATTTTTTAAATTCTTCTTCCTATTGATGTGCATGATTTCTCTCTAGCATTTTTGCACAATATCTCCTCATATGCAGACTGAATGTAGTTTATCAAGAATTGCCTAACATACATATAAAGTTGGACTAAAATGGGGATGGCACAGGGTTATTTTTGTGCAAAGGTTTTTGTTTACTATTTTCATGGCCATTTCTAAAAACTAGTGTCTTCCTATTTTGATATCAAATGTTATTTCATTTTACACTAAACTGCTTCAAAGACTTGTGTGTTTAAATCTAATAAAATAAGAAATTAAGGGATATGGAGTAAATGCATATGAGACAAACCTCTACAAATACATGATAATATAAAGCAATGGAACAAAACAAAGCATCTAGGGGTCACCGTACGGTCTTCAACACAGTGAGGAACCTCACACCATATAGCAAGCCCTAAATGGCCCCATAAAGGTAAAAAAGTAGATAAATCAATGGAAACAAACCACATCCAATAACCAAAATATCAAGAAACTAAAATTTTATAAGAAGATACGGACAAGCCAATCACCAACATATTCCTGACTTGGGACAGGCGCAAAAATTGCGTTGGGGTTAAACTCGTTTTCTTTAATTGTCGACCACTTATCAGTCATGAATGCGATGTTGTGAACAAACATAAAATTAACTGGCAAAGTGTACAGGTGTACAGGTGCCCGACAAAGGAATAACAGAACACACCCGACAAAAGAATATCAGAACACAATCACAACACTTAAAAAAACACAGGGCACTCATCGAGTCAAAAGTAAGAAAACTTGGCATAATAAAATCAAGAGATGTGGACACATCAAACAGGTGGTCAGAATAATGATTTGATATTAGAAAGATAATAAAAATGTCAAAATTTAAGATAAGCTAGTGCATCCATATGAGAAATTCTCTCCATCAATATTACACCATAACTGAAATGTATATATAGCATACATGAATCACGTTCATTAATCAAATTTCTTTCAATGCTGACAAACACTTTTGTCTCAGTTAAAAGTGTGTTATGCGAGTCCCTTTAAGAGTATTTGTAGTATTCTAGGTCATGGGAATTTCATTTGAATTAATTGGAAACGTTAAGTATAACTGAATCTTTTTGAGACCATAGACGAAAACGACACAAATTAAGGAATCCGACAATTTGATTCAATAGTGAATATACATATCCATAAAACAAGAATAATGCATTAATAAACACGACTGCACTTTTGAAAACACTTAAAATTAGCATCTTACCATTGTTTAATGTGTTTTTGATATCGTAATATTGCTGAATATAGTAAGCGAGAACCGAACCGTCAGTCTTTAACGAATAATCCAAAGACATTAGCAACACTGGAAAAACAAAGAAACAAAGACATAACATGAGCACGGCACAGTAAAGAAAAATAAAGACACGCACATATACAATCAAAGCTCCGATGGAGCTGAAGCTCGAAAGCCCTGAAAATCTACACGCGGTAAAACTTCGATCGTAGTCATCCAAAGAACTGCTGCATACGTCTGCATGTATTAAGTTATTCCGTAATACATGAAAATAATCGGATTGTGTGATCGATTGTGCAATACACAGGTAAACAAATTTATTTTGAAAAAAAAATTATTTATGCTTTCGAAGAGTGTACAAAGGGAGGTAAATCAATCATACAGACCGATGCATTATGCAACTGCGCGTCAGGCTGGTTGATCCAAGACGCAATATAAAAAACGATTAATTTGATAAACATGCATGCATATTGTTTTCAATTTAATATCACAACACCGTATTCAACTCAAGAAAATGAAAAAATATAACTTAAATACACAATGTATAAGATTTTGAAAGAAACTTGCGCACTATATTTTATCGGAAGCACGAAGATCATCTTTTAGAGCTGTTAATAGGCTTGAAGCCTCACGTGATTTTTTTTTATCTCTCCAGCCATTTCATGGCTTCGAGATAATATTCAAAGTTCGATGGAGCTGAATCTCGAAGCCCTGAAAATCTGCACGTGGCAAAACTTCGTAGTCATCCAAAGAACTGCTGCAAACGTCTGCATGTATTAAGTTATTCAAAATAATCGGATTGTGTGATTTTGCATATCGATTTCATTGCTATAAATATAATTATTCAATACACTGTCACAGGTTAATAGGTTTGAAGCCTCACGTGATTTTTCCTTGTCATATTAACATCTCTCCAGCCATTTCATGGCTTCGAGATAATGAACAGGACAGAAAAAACACATTGCTCTCCTACAATCATCCTTCACGATCAGAAATTGCACCTCATCGCTCACGATCAATTTTGAACGAAAATGCACAAAATCATATTTTGTGTATTTATCGTTTACCTAGTACAAAAAGCAAACCCATCATTAGTAAGCATTACATAAAGAATATACGTTGTAGCAGAAATTTGAACACCGAGCAAAGGCATTTTCCGAAAAGAGACAAAAATGTGCTACGAATCTTCAAAAAGTCAGAAGGGTTCAACGTCACCTTTTGTAATTCTGAGCAGCATGTTGTGCCTTTTAAGTATTTTTTGTGTCCTAAGCGATAGGCTTATAACAATCATTTTGACAGACAAATTTCTTTTTCCGAGTAAGTTCTCTACTTTTTCAAAATATCAAGTTTTTTTTTCAAAATAATTGTCAATTTCATCCCTTACGATTGTGTCACCAAATCCCTCACAATCCGGTCTCACGATCATTTTTATCGGCGTAACCGAATGACAGCCTTTAAGATATACACATGAAGGTCGAGTGATATGCATTTTCTGGTTGTTACTGACCTAGTGCATAGGCTACAATCGTTGTATTATTAATTGAATTAACACACATTACTTGATTACCCTTTTGCCATTACTTAAGCTATAAACCTATATTGCTTTGGAATATCCTTATTTAGATATTTTTATTTTGTTATTATTTAAACATTGATATTTTCTTAAATACATTTTCCACATTTCAAAAAATTGTTTTTCATACACATTGAGGTACATATATACCAAAAAGAAGTATGTTTCCAAGATCACGAACATGACTAAAATGGCAATTTATCGATTAACGGTAACGCATAACTTCGGTGTTTTGTTGTCTTGTATAATCTACATTTTGCCTTTACAGCTGATTCGGCTTAGCATGTTGTAAACAAATTACCTAGTTTGCTAGCTAAGTTTGGTTCATTGTTTGGTTTACCTATGAGATTTTTTAGATTCTTTATTTACACTCAGACACATAAAAGACAATGTGTAACATGAGGAAAATACAATAAATAACTTCAATTAAATTGACAAGAAGAGTAGATTGACAGCAAATGTAAACTAAAACATATACATTACATTAATATATATGTATATATATACACAAATGCACACACATTAATTATAAAAATAACAATAATGAAATTATACTTGCGAAGTATAATATTAATCAAAAGAATACAGAACAGGAGAGCATTATATATATCAGATTATTTTTTGTAATTTATTGACAAATAATGATATTCGCTTTAAAAGAGCACTGTTACATAATTTTAACATTCCCTTCATTTTTGATTTACTAGGATTTCTACAATAATATTCCGGTATTAAATTTTGCCGGAGATGAGACACAGTGTCATATGTACACACAAAAAAGTAATGGAATTCATCTCCAATACCATTTCGGCACAGATGACAATATCTCTGATCTCTGGGGACGTTTTGCCAACGTCCAGTTTCAATCGGTAATTTCACATTATTAGTTCTGATTTTTGTAATGTTTGTTCGGTGAAATTCGGACATCCTTGTTAAATAATTTTCCTTACAAAATTCAGTTTTAAATATAGAATAAAATTCTCCACGCGAAGACATTTCCTTATCAGAGAACCATTTTTGAATAAACTGGTCACATAATCGCTCCTTAAGTATATGTTTCAACGTACAAAATTTAATACTGGCTTGACTAGTAAATATATATCCAAGCCCAGTATTATCAAAAATAGATTTCATAAACTGAATCCATTTAAAATTACATTCTCCACTTTGTTGCAAAGAAAACATTAGCCTATATAAAGTACTGCTAAGTTTAGATTCATTTTGCATTAGTCTACACCAGAATGAAACCATTCTTAATTTTACTGAGACATCTAACGGGAATCTACCTAATTCGCCGTATACAATGAAGTTCGGGGTTGACTGTCGCAAGTTAAGAATCCTTTTGCAGAATTTCAAGTGCACTTTTTCTGTTACTTGCAGACTTTCGAAACCCTAAACCTCACAGCCATACAGCAATATTGGTTCAACTAAGGAATCAAATAATTTTAACTGTACATTTGTATTTCGATTGGAATGTTATTATTTCTCACTCTTTTTAGGATATAAAAAATAGACTTTTGTGACTGTTCAACTAATTTTTTCCTAGCATTTAAAAAACTACCATTATATTTAAATATTATTCCTAGATAGGTCATAAAATCAACAATTTCTAATTTTCCCCCATTCAATACAAATATATTATTTTGTTTGCACTTTCTTTTACTGAACACAATAACCTTTGTTTTATTTATATCAAATGACAATTTCCAAATCTGACAATAACTTTGAAAAATATCTAATGCTTTTTGCATACTCTCTGGTGTTTCCGAAAAAATAACAGTGTTATCAGCATATAATAACAAGAATAATTCAATAATCAATGAAGGGATATGGAGTAAATGCAAATGAGACAAAGTCTCTACAAATACATAGTAAATAAGCAATGGAACAACGCTTTTATTGTTGTTCTTCATCTTGAAGTCGCCATGAGGCCTTCAACAATGAGCTTTACTCATACCTCATAGCAAGTTCAAGACGGCCCCTAGCACCGGTTTGAGTGGAATTCATTGCTAATTGTCGAGCAACGCTACATCCATGCTCTTTTATCCTAATGATCCATGGATGCGGGATCGTCAACAAACTTAAAGTTAACTGGCGAAGTGTTCTTACAATCGCTGTCATCCACTGCCCGACAAAAGACGACAGAAGACGATCACAACATTTAAACAACCACGGGGCACTCATCGAGCCAATTGTAAGAAACTTGGCAAAGTAAAATTATGAGATGTGGGCACAATATACAGGTGGTCAGAATTACAATTTCAGATTACAAAAATAAAAAGGCCAAAATATGAAAGTGTGATAGCATATCCATATGAGAGATTCTCTCAAGAACAAGTACACCATAACTGAAATGTATATAGAGCATACATCTCTCTCACGGGGAATCTTTTTACGGACTCCACACTGCAGGAGAGACAAACTCCAGTCTAAAATAATCAATGAAGGGATATGGAGTAAATGCAAATGAGACAAAGTCTCTACAAATACATAGTAAATAAGCATTGGAACAACGCTTTTATTGTTGTTCTTCATCTTGAAGTCGCCATGAGACTATACATATGGATATTTTCCTGTACCTTTTCCTTAATCTTTTCTAGCGAAATAGCGTTTAAATTTTTAAAGTATGTCTCCAAATCATTTAAAAAGATAGAAAAAAGGAAAGGAGATAAATATTCTGATTTTTTATCATTATGAACTACACAAGATTTAATATTGTCATACATATTATATATAATCCGAAAACACTTCCCTTTAATATCATATTCATGTAATTTTTTCCATAATCCCGTTCGCCAAACAGTATCAAAGGCTTTCCAAAAGTCAACAAAGGTACAATATAGTTTCTTTCCATGAGAGAAGTAAATAGATATCAATGCATGCATAATAAAGATATTATCACAGGTAGAGTATCCTTTCCTGAAACCAGATTGATTTTGTGAAATAATTTCAAACTCGTTTGACAGAAAGGTGAATCTATCATTGATAATAGATGTAAATAATTTACCAAGACAACTAATAAGTGTAATACCTCTATAGTTATCTTGGTCATTTATATCCCCTTATTTTTGAATACAGGTCGAATTAATCCCTCAGACCAACTCTCAGGGATAATTCCTGACTCAAAAACAATATTAAATAACTTACAAAATATAGAGACCATAATTGGCGACGAGTATTTAAAGTACTCATTAATTATATTATCAATACCTGCGGCCTTTCCATTTTTATCTCGAAGCCATGAAATGGCTGGAGAGATATTGATATGGCAAGAAAAAATCACGTGCCCCGCATGAGGCTTCAAGCCTATAAACAGCTCTAAAAGATGATCTTCGTGCTTCCAATAAAATATAGTGCGCAAGTTCCTTTCAAAATCGGATACATTTCGTATTTAAGTTATATTTCTTCATTTTCTTGAGTTCAATACTGTGTTGTTTTATTAAACTGAAAACAATATGAATGTTAATCAAATTACTCGTTTTTTACTCGTTGCTTATAGAAAATGAATGGCTGTCTTTATATCTGACGGGAAAACACGCCCATTGACCTTTGTAAGATGTTTTTATTGGTTTTAAAATGAAACATACGATAAACACGTCAGATGTGTATTCACACAGCTGAAGCGATCTATATTTAAAGTTTACATAAGTACACGTGTCCAAAGCGCGATTAATTTAGTATTATAACATTGAGTTTATTACATTACGTTTATAAATTTTCAAAGTCAGTTACGTATTTATTGTTTTGAGTATCAATTAGTGCTTAATAGATTCAGGGATTGGTGTCCTATAATTATGATTTAAATTATTTATTTAGGTCAAACATGTCCCCATTCATATTTACAAATAGTCAATAACGAGTCGTTGTAGTGTGTATTCTTAAAATAGTGTAGTAAATGTTTCGTAGCATTCAAAATACAAACATCGCTATTTGTTCGTTCGAATTTTCGCACAATTTAATTATCAAGCGCAATTTGGCCAGTTACAGCGATTTTAAAGACTGAAAACTTCTTAAAAGGCTCTCGCTTTGCGGTCGCCTTTTAAGAAGTTTTTACGCCTTTAAAATCGCAATAAGTGGCCATATATAATGGCAATGAAATCAACATGCGAAATCACACAATCCAATTATTTTCACGTATTACGGACTATAACTTAATACATGCAGACGTATGCAGTAGTTCTTTTGATGACTACGAAGTTTTGCCACATGTAGAATTTCAGGGCTTCGAGATTCAGCTCCATCGGAGCTTTGATTTAATTTACGAATAGTTTATGATGAGAATCGTGTGACCTAATTTTCCCGAACTGTAACCGAACACGGAGGTCGCAGCACGGGTAAAAATAGTTTCAAGGTCAGTGACTACTTCGTTCAACTGACCACGTGTCAAGTTTTCATTATTTAACAAATTGTCGAGATGTTCATTGCAAAACAGAGTTACCTTCATCTGCAAGTAAATGATCAGCAAAATCCTGACATTTTGACTGATTCCACTTATTATGTTTTTTACTTGGATTTATATTTCTTACTACACGTGGTTCGTTTTCGGACATCATAGAAAAGTGTATTCGATTATGTAAAATAGTGGATTAAAATCACATATGTTGAATTCACATATAATTTGAAATAACAATGGAGAAATAAATACTGGAGTCTTTACAAGTAGTGCGACCAATAAATTTATCACTATGCAATCTGCCATTACAGGCCGATAAGTGATTAGTTTTAAACAAAAGAAATGGAACTCTTCATTAAACGAAACAAAAAAGGTTTTCTTAGATTTGTTTTCCGTAGTTACAAATTCCAAAAAGTCGTTTCTACTTAGAAAATTTAATGATTTTTTAAATTGTGTATTTCAATAAGGCATAGAAATAATGTAAATGTTTGCCGTTGCGTTTTAAAGTTTGTAATTAGTGCGTAAATTGCGGTTTAAGTGGACTGAAGTTGGTGTCTATCATTCTGGATGACACAAATATACATCTCCAGATTTTCTCCAAAATTGGCATACTGATTCATAAAGAATTGATCAATACATGTGCAAAATTTCATTTCCGTCCTTCCACGCAAATTCCCAGAATAAAACCCCAAAGTTCGTGGAGTCTGCTACAATACTGGCTCTATTTTTAGAAATGAAATCGAATTTACCTATATACGTCATGATTACAACTTAAGAGTCTGAGGCCCATTCAGGTAATCGTAATTTGATTTTTTGTCTATAGTTTGTTTTATTGTTTTAAATGGAACAGTAAACATTCGACTATCGTTCCAAATAAATATTTAGATACAGAAATCTCGAAACATACCCATTAATTTCGTATAATTTTATCATAATGGGGTACATTGATCCATGTGAGTACCTCGGCAGTGTTTATAAATAACATTTACCGCCAAATAATGAACACAATGGAAGATACCACCCTCAATTTCACCTTTATAGTTACGGGATGTCATTTTGGATCTTTGAAATATACATCTTTGAAATCAATTATTTCATATTTCCCTTTCAAGATTAATCCTTTAGCTATCTTTTCATACAGAAATTGCGTCCGCCACCGGTGATTTTTTGCCTTTTAATAATATTTTATTGTCGCCAGGTTAATTTTAGTGTGGTCGCAGTGAAGACATTTGACATCAACTATAAACAATTGAATGTGAAATAGCAGACCAATTGATATCTTTTATTTTGTAAATGTTTTTGTTTTACTAAATGCATCGTTCCTTTGTGATTTATATACCCGAACAAGCTTAATATCCAGCCGTTACTATGCACCATCAACAGCCGGCGTGTTTCTAAAATATGGCTGATGAAGTAGACGCCCACCTCATTAGCATGTTTAGAAGGGAGATAATTTCACACAATGACTTTTCGGACTGATTAGCAATAAAAAGTGAACAACGCTTGCACAGATCAATAAGTTTCGTACCAAAAAAATTAATACGAGCTTGATCTTCACTATACCTGCGGAGCGGAATATCAAGTGTTTCTAAAAATTTGGTAAGTAAGATAATTTCATCATCAACTGCATGCAAAATATCATTAATAAGCATTTCATCAGGAATAATGTAATCTAAATTGACTGATGTTCGTGAAATATAGTGCAATATATTTAGAATTTTGTGAAAAATTAATAATATCATTTTCAATTTCAGTAAATGCATTTTCGGATGAATACCTTGTATTTTCAGGTGAAATGTATACACACCCCAAATACAGATTAGCATTAAGATTTAACTTTTGGCCTGAAACTTCAACCCACTGTATAAAATTAGAATCACTATCAACAAACTTTATAAACTTTTTAAGGTTATTTTTGTAAACAACTAATATACCACCTGACTTTTTTGCATTTTTTTCTATTCTTGGCACGATAAGAATAACCATCAGGTAAAATTATGGTATCTAAGTTATCCAACTTTGATTCTACAAAAACAAGCAAATCATATTTTTTAATCATATCACAAAAGTCGGGATTTAATCATTTGGATTTTATACCATGTAAAGTTCAGTTTATTGACAAATGATATTGCTTTGAATAACAAACTCAGCTGTCCAATCAGAAACCATATTTAAATGACTCTGGTCAGTCAAGCTTGAGAGTCACACCTCCAGGTTAATCAGATTGTATCAGAAAGACAACCATATTAGTAAGCACATTGGACTTCATGGAAATATGTTTTCCTTAGCTTGCAAACAAGTAAAATGTATGAATCTAAGTACTTTATCCCCATTATAGCTATTATAAATATCAGAAATCAACGGTGGCAAATATACTTTAAAATAGTCAAGATCACTGAATCGTGAAACAAAAGAATGTGTAAACAATAAATAATAGAACTACATACCAGGAGATGCAAATTATATCTAGTCATTTAGCAGCTTTAGAAACCAAATATGAAAACTTACATCCATATAAAAACTGCATAAAATTGTGACTAACAGACATACAGACAATAAACAATTATAATTATAAATAAGTTCTATTTGAGTTGGCATGTAAATATAACAAACAACCTAAGCTCTATAGAGTTTTTAACGGAAAGACAGACACCTTTATCACTATATAGGAGTTTCCGCGAATCCAATGAGTGACGTCACAAAATCTAATTTACATATGTAAATTAGCATTTTTGGTTGGCAAAGCTGAAGAATTACTACTATATAGCATTGGGATAGAATTTTTAATCTTTGATAACTTTTTTATTATATGCACGATTTTGGATCTGTAAAATGTATCTTAAACATTGAGATATTCATATTTTTTCTACCGATTTACTTTTTAATAAAAATAGACAAATATTTTTTCACGTGAATTTTAAAAATGTGAAAGTTTCGAAAAATTATATGGTTTACAAAGTACGCAAATTCTATATATGTTAAAAATAAAAAGCTGAAAATTTTTACATCCTGTAAAAGTGTAACTTAGAAATATAATTTTCACCCAGAAATGAATAAGATAACTTTATTTCTCATAACCAATTTACAAAGGAAATATTGTAATCATGCAATTAAATTATGAAAAGGTCTATAATCCCTTCATCAAGGTGAGAATTTTGCCTTGTTGCATGTTGGACATTTAACTACATGGATCAATACACATTCTTAGGCTGATCTAACAAAGGTAGAAAGTTCGCAAACTTTGATCCTACATGCTAACCTGTAATGGCTGTAAATGTGTAAATCAAATTACTCTTTTTAATTTTGCGTTTTTATCAGTTACAATTACACCGGGCAATTACAGCAATGGAAAGCTCTAAAAATTAAAATAGAAAAGATAAAACGAAAACCTACAAGGCTGAAAATTTACAATTTCATGCCCCAATCCACAAGGGAACTGAACAAGAAATTCGCAAATAAATTGATTGATTGATTAGCTAGAGTTTAACGTCCAATGAAGACAAAAGACAAACATAAACAGGTATTATCAAGGGAAGGGTTAAATCGGTTTAGTAGAGATTTCTCGATAACTCACGAAAGTAACGAAGTAAGGGTTAGAGAATGATAAGCCATGCTCTATGAAAAATAGTGCGAGGAGCTTTAGCTCCGAGCACTTATTTCATACAGCATGGCTTATCATTCTCTAACGCATTTATTACATATTTACGGTCGAGTGGTTTAATCAATGGCTTTACAATTTCTATAATTCGTTAATTAAGGTGCTACATACATATGAGAAAAAGCCCTTTGGCAATAATCAGTTGTTTTTGCCAACAATGAAATAAAATGTACTCAGTTTGTAATCACTCTTGTTTCTGTTAAACTTTAAGGACGGTATGTTAGCTTGATCCTGCCATTGAAATATTTTTATCTAATAGTGATGGATTTAGATAAGCAACTGTTGGTGTTAGGAAATCACTTTATTTGTATGTATGTATTTTTTTCAAATTTGATAATCCACCAAATGTCTTCCTTTCACCCCTCTATTTTTCATAGAGCAAACTTTTTCTACTTTTTACATGTACCAAGTGAGAGAATATTTTATTGTTTAAAAATATTGTTGTTAGACATTAAGAATCTAACCCCAGGGGATGGGCGAGACAGGAGAATCTCAGACACCCAAGGGTAAGATTTCCAGTCTCGGACGAAGATTGCTGAGTCCGAGATGATTGAAATCTTACCCGAGGGTGTCTGAGATTCTCCTTTCTCACCCTTCCACTGGTGTTTGATTTTATTTCTCACTGTATTCACCCTAAAATATACTTAAATCCACACAAAAATATCATCCCCTTTCGTCTGGTTACATAAGGAGTTATGTCCCTTTTTGCAACGTCATAAAATCAGGAATGTATACCCGAGCGCGCCATATTTCAAATCATATAATTATTTTATAATACGTAGATTAATTACACTCATGATCACTAATGAGGACAGATGTAGACTACAGACCCTAATGAGCAAAACACAATATTTGCCGGTGAACTGCACGTGATTTTTTTGTCTTACACTAGTGTAAGACAACGAAATCTCACACCGCTAAAAAAAGGAACTGCTCTGTCTCAAAAGTGAGAAAATGCGTTTATTTAATGTACATTTTACAAATTTTGGTGTTTTTAACTACATGGACTTAAGGTTCATTCCCATTTATCCAACTTTTTAATAAAATATACTTTACAGGTAAAAACTGAAAGTTGGATAAGTGGGAAAAAGTAACATTATTAAATGTAAAACAACAAATACTAATTAGAGCTTGGGTAAAGTGTTGGACAAAAAATGTGCTAGAAAATTAAGTCCTGGTAAAAAAGTACTATATTATATTTATGTTATGTCATGAATTTTGTAAAATTGCTTGAGTCCTTTGATTTTTTTTATTAGTTATCTTTTTTTATTATTTTTGTCCTTCTTCTTTTGCATTAATTTGTATTTTTTTACATTAATTTTGTTTTTGCTCTTATTTTTTATTTTTGTTCTTATTTTTTGATTTAATGTTAATTTTATTATTTTGGAGTATCTTTGCATTTTCATTGTGTAATTGTCATTTGATGCCACTGCTGGTGGACTGTTAGTCCCCGAAAGGTATTCGCTAACCCAGTAGCCAGTATTTCGGCGCTGGCCCGAAAACCAATTTGATTTTTTTTTGTTGATTTTTTTTTTCTTTTAAAGTAGCCTTGCCTTTATGGTCATTTGATACTAAATATTAATATTATTTAAAATCAAAAAGAAAAAAAGTAAATGACACAATTACAAGAAATATTTCTAGGGGAAAACCATTTGATTTTCAGGGGTAGGCTTGGGCGATTTTGTAAATAAATAATTTAATCTTGGTACCAGTGACAGTAAATATTTCTTGCAATTGTGTCATTTACTTTTTTTCTTTTTGATTTTAAAGTAATATTTACAATTTTTTCCTTTTCCATAAAAAACTGTATTTATTGGTCATATTTTAAGAAAGTTTTTTATTTTCAATTAATTGACATGTATTTACTTCTTTTTATCAAATTGTGATATTAAATCAACAAGAATTTTAACAATGGAACAATTTTTTCGTTAATTAATTTCCTGACTCATTATTATCATGTACTAAATAAACACACCCCTTGGCAATTAAAAAAAAGTTGGATAACTGGGAATAGTGATTTTTAAAAAAGTTGGATAAGTGGGATTACACCCCGGGTCCTTTGTTTTACTCAGGTGTATATTATTTGGAAACTTTCTGTCAGACAATAGACTATGATCACTGGGGCATGACAGGGGTTTTCAGATACCCCCTCACACCCTGTGATCACAGACTATTGTTTGACAGAACGGGTTCCGAGGGAAGTTTGGCGAATTGCCAAAAGCAACAAAGTAAACAATTTACAATGGCGGATCTTGACTTTCAGCTAAAGGGGGGGGGGACTAACCCATAATTTTTCAAAAAGGGTGGGGGTCGGAATTTTATANCCCCCCCCCCCCCCCGCAACTGACAATTTTTTTGTGATAACTAATCATGTACACGACACAATCACTAATGTTTTTCCGTAACCATTGTTGTGTATATTTTCAATAATTGATTAAATATTCTAGATGGGATGGACAGTGGGCACCTTTATATCTTTTCAGCCAATTTCTAATATCTCTCGCCTCTCTCTCCTTGATCCCTCCCCTCTCTCCTAGCTCTGGCCCCTCTCTCCTTTCTTCTGTTCCCTCTCTTCTTTCCCCAGCCCCTTTTCTTACAGTGTCCCTGAACTCTACCCTCTCATTTTTAGGTAATAAAATTTACGATTGAGAAAATAAAAGAACAGTTCGAAGTTTAAATGGCTAGAAAATTTTTTCAAATTTTGGACCATTTACGAGATGCTACATGTAAGTAATAAACGTATTCTTTTACCTTCAGTATTTTATTATTTATTGAAATTTTACGGAAGCGTATTGAAGAAAAAAAATATCTCACAATTATGAGATAAGATTTCATGATTAAAAGATAATTATCTCATAACTTGAGATAACATTTCATGGTTACGAAATATTATTTCATAATTATGAGAAAGAGTCTCATAATTATGAGATATTACTTTTTGGTTATGAGATATTTTCTCATTATTATGAGATAATTATCCCATAGTTATGAGCCAATTATCTCATAAATATGACATAATAACTCATATTTATGAAATAGTGTCTCATAATTATGAGATAACATTTCATAATTATGAGATAACATCTCATAATTATGACAAAATGTCTCATAATTTTCAGATAATTATCTCGTATCTCAAAATTATGAAATAATTATATAACAGTCATGACTTATTATTTCATAATTATGAGATAATATCTCATAATTCTGAGATAATATCTCATAATTCTGAGATAATATCTAATAATTTTGAGACGTTACTGTCATAATTATGAAATAATTATCTTATAATTATGAGATATTATCACCTAATTATGAGATTTTTTTTTCTTCACATGGCATCAATACGCTTCCGTAAAATTTAACAGATCTATACACATTGCATATATATTATCATAAATGATACGCGAAGTACACGGCACTTTGAACAACTGTACTTAGACAAAGGCAGATACCAACAAGACTGTCACATTGCAAATACGTATACCCCCGTCCAACCCCAATCTTATTGGCTCGCTTATTGGATGTGAAGTGTTAGGGGCTATGCTAAAATCTGCGACTAACTGGGAAGCTTACACCATGTGAATGAAACCCTCTTTTTAAATAAAAAAAAATGACACCCCTTTGGCCTGTTATAGGTAGAAAACGGGCAAATATCGTTGAAATCACAAGAAATCCCAGTCAAAAATTTAAAAATATTTTGCCCTTATGGCTCTGTAATAGTATCATTATAAATCAAATCAATGAAAAACATACTTATTTATTATTTTTGATCCACAGTTGCCCAAAAATTGAATTGTGATCAGACTATTTATAAAAAAGGTTATCCTTTTTTTTTGTTTGACCCATCTTAAGAAACGCAACATTGATCTTGTGAACACAATCAAAGAAAATTCTATTAAAATCTGATACATATATAAATTTTTATAATTACGATTGTGCTATATCAAATAATGACCTCAAAAATTTTGCCGCAATATAAAATATTTTTTAAAATTCCAGGCATTGTGTAAGTAAGAGAAAAAAAACACGTCTTGGATTACAAGTAGTATGCAAAAAAGAGAATAGCTAATACTGATACTGCAAATCACTTCATGTTATTTTCTACAAATATACCGCCACATAGTATCATCTTTTCACGGTGCAAATGTATTTGAATTGACCCATACATTTTTTTCAGTCAATATTTTGTCTTGGCTCTGTCCAATCTGACACACCTCTTCCTCCAAGGCATATCAAATCATGATAATATAGCATCGTCTGAGACATATCAAATGTTGAAATAATTAATGAGTATCCCATTTTTGTCAACAATTATAAAATCCTTTAAAATTTGAATTGAAGGTTTATCATAAGTTTCAAGTTATCACTCCCCTCCCCCTCCATATTGTAAATATATGACCTGCTACCACACAAAAGCACAAAAGCATAACTTATTTTTGAAATGAGTATAGGAATAAAAAAAAATTACTTACACTATTTTGAAGAAAGGTGACTAATATGGTGAGTTTAATTTCTTCCATTCGCATATAAGATGTATCAATTAAAATCTCTATTTTGTCTTCTTATTCACTATATATCCACGCATTGAAATATTTTGTGTAAATAATAAGCATATCCATTTTGTCAACTTTTTGTTATTTGGCACATTCATTTCTGATTTGTCCTTTGAACTCACTGATATTATCATACGGCTTACTCGATTTGTTTGTGTAGTTGTATACATCAATGAACTCGCTGTCTACGTGACACGATTGTTTGTGAAAATAACCTAGACCAGTTTGTCCATTGTTTGTTTGAAAATTACTCAATCACAAAAAGGCATCCAACGGGGTTTATAATAAAGGGTACAATAAATAAAGATTATATTTGCTTTTTGGGGATTTTTATGTATTTTTTGTGTTTAAATATGAAAATAGTAATGCTTTTCTCTTACCCTTGGGTGTAAGTTAGTTATACCATTCGGTATACGGTGTTTCATGAAAAGAAACCCCTCCGGCCTCCGGCCGTCGGGGTTTCTTTTCCTGAAACACCTTTACCTCATGGTATAACTATTACTTACTAGAGGAATATTGGTATGTTCATTGAAGAATTGCAAATAAAATACGTTAATCATCCGGTAAATTCGCCATAACTCATGCATGCACAGCACATAGTCATCAACAGGAAAGGAGAGAAGAATGTTCATATCACAGGTACTTGTGTCAGAAAAAGTGCTATCTATATACTATCCACACAGGCACATGTTTCAGAAAAAAATCTAGACACCTAACTGAGTAAGCTAAAGAATATATTTACTGGCTATTTAAATCTACGTACATAGATAGGCTGTCCTGTCACACTTCCCCCACCTCAAGAGTCGTCATACCTGCTTTGTATGACTCAACACAAATCACACAAAACTTTTAACCACCGTTGTTTTTTTAGCTGGGTGCCAAATGTTAGATCTCCATACAAAATTCACTTGTATGACACCACCGGGAACAGAGACATATAGACCTATTTGTATCTATATGTCTCTCCCGGGAATCAAACTTGGGACCTATAGCACTTAGGCCAGCTACCTAACCGAGTAAACTAATGAATTGATCTGTGAACTCAGTTGATTTACTGGCTATTTGAATCTACCTACTACAACGTCCTTTCACAGTTGACAGAATAGATATATGTATGGTAGGGTGCCAAAAGGCAAGGAACTCCTGCCTACCACATTGGCACATGTACAGGGATTTAGCTAGGATTTTGAGACCATAAGCCTCTTTGGCGTATCAATTTCGCAGGGCAATGTATATACAATGAAGATATATACTAGTAATTTGTCTGTATTTGGTTGTATTTAAATATGCACATCAAAGTTCCAGATTTATATTGCTCTAAATAGGTTCTTTTTATGGTTAAGGAATTGTTTCTATGTAACTATACTGTATTCCCATCTAACAGTAATGAGAAGATTCCCCTTTCAACACCCGAAGGAAGCATTTCATGTACATGATGTACATGTAGCAACTCACTAATGTGAATTTAAACTTTCTATAACTCTTTAATCAGTTCAACTTTCTATAAAAAATACAAAAATACCACAGTTGCATAAAATTGTAATTTAAAAGAAATTATTTTACAAAATGGCTATGTATTCAGTAAAGTGCCACCAAATGTGGGACATTTCAAGTTTAAAAAAAATCAATTTTAGTTATTCTGAAATTATTATTCTGATAGGCAAGATATTCTGGTTTTGGATATCCTAATAAAAAGATCATAAAAAAGAAGGAAATAATGTTTTTTTACAAAAAAAGAGAGGTAGTCATCACATATGTTGGACGTAACAGGACATCTTTATTTGCATTTTTTATGCCCCCGCCATTAGGCGATGGGGGCATTAAGTTTTACCCTTGTCCATATGTACGTCCATAAAAAGGTAAAAGGTAAAATATATTTAGGTTAAAAATCAATAAGTTAAGATTGTGATTAAAAATTTCATATAATTTAAAAACATATTAATTTTTTACCTCAAAAATATCTCATCACAATAAAAACTTAGGTTGATCTCGTCAACCAAGGATAACCCATGAAAACCTTCCGGTTTATTTCCAATTGGGTCCTTCAAAAATAAATATCAACGTAATATACAGTACAGCCAGAGACTTACCGTGATAAATCACTGTGATAGACGTATCACTCTGCTTAGTGAAATGAGTATATTTTATTTCCTGTTTGACCTGTCAACATGCTTTCTTTTGCACTTAGAGTAATGCATTCTACCACTTGATATGCAAAAGAAATTATGTGGATAGATCAATCAGGAAAAAAGATATAGTCATTTAAAAATTTAGAGTGATATGTCTATCACAGTGATTTATCATGGTAAGTCTATGGCTGTACTGTAATTTATTTATTAAATATTTCTAAGGTCAGAGTATTGGTAGCAGGCGAAAATGGTAGCGCAGTTGGTCTTTAAGGTGGAATCAATGTGATATCAGTTCTTCCTATGGCAGGTTTCCTGGCTCTTTAACGTATTACATTTGCAATTCTTCAATGAACATACCAATATTCCTCTAGTAACACCTATAAAACTCCTTCTAAACTCCTGTCTTTTATTTACCAATCAACCAATCAAGATTCTGTAGAAATTCTATTGTATACCAATTTGTACTGCCTGAAGGGGTTTACCTTGATACTCCAGTAATGACAAATTGGTATACAAAAGAATTCTATAGAATCTTGATTGGTTGATTGACAAAGAAAAGATAGGAGTTTTGAAGGAGTTGTTATAGGTGTTACTTGAGGAGTATTGGTATGTTCATTGAAGAATTGCAAATATAATACGTTATTTAGCCAGGAAATCCGCCATAATATCCAATAAGTGACATTTCACTTCATTTTTAAATCGAGTTATGTTGATGATAGATTTGATGGAATCAGGAAGTGAGTTCCAATCTTGGATAGCGTTATAAAAAAATGATGTTGATTCTGTGCCTTTAATCTTAAGTCCATCCGTATGTACGTCCGAAATTTTTATCAAGTATTTCTCAGCTTGTGTATGCAGGAATGATTTGATATTTGGTCTGAAGCTTTGATATGATGAGTTGTACTGTGTCTCCCCTTTTTGAGTCCGTCACACATCTACTAAAAAAAAAAATCAATGTATTGAAAGGGGAAGTTAACCTGTTAATTATGAAAATTTTGCTGAGAGAAAGATTTATATGTTCAAAACATTGTTAAATTAGGAGAGCACTTAAATAGGACTAGCCTGATGTGCAATCCATTTGAACCATGTTTGTATATTGTCATATATACCAATGTTCAATAAAATATTTTGAATTGAATTGAATGTTCAAAACATTAATAATTTTAAACAACTGATAGTTAATTACCATACACTATGATACAGGTAAGCAGATTACTCTGAGGCCAAAATTAAAATATTGTTTGTTTCCCCTTACAACTACTGACCCTAAAAATGGCCCTACTCAAAAAAATTTATTGACTTCTCAGAAAAACACTTGAATTTGGATAAAAAACAGTAATTTCTAACCTCTTTTTTAATTATAAAAAAAATTTACTCTCTACCTACTTACTCAACATATTAGGTAAGGTCGTGTAAGGGAAAACAAAAGTTTTTTAATTATGGCCTGATTGACTGGTAGTTATTGATAACAGGCCCTGGAACACAGGTAAAATCAAAGTACTCGGGTACTTCTTAGCCCCAAGGGCAAGATAGAATCGACTTAGACTTAAGCACATGGATGGCTCCCAAATACCCATCAGATATTTTTGTGTTGCAAGGGGGAGGGGGGGGGGGGNGGGGGGTGGGGGCTGTTGATTTTGGAAAGTTTGAATATTTTCCATGAGAATAACTTTAAAAATCAGTGAAAAGTTATCATTAAAAACTATACATAACTTTCTGTAAAAAACTGATGCTTTCTTATTGTCCCTTAAATCAGCATGAAGTTTTAAAAGTTCATTACAGCTTATTATGAGGTTTCGTAAATTGGTCTTGTCATGCAAAGTCAAACAAGTGATCATAAAGTGGACAAAAGTGCCTATTCTTTATGTTCTTAAAGGAGCAATGAATGCCTTCACAAATTTTCAACAATTTTGTAAATTTGAAGAGTGTTTTGAATAGGGTGTTATTTAATCTGGTGGATTTTGTCTCGTGTGATAGCTAGAGCCCAAAGCTACTTCATAGCTTTTGGGGATAAAAATCACGGATGACATTTGTTTACAACTGGACTAATCCTTAAATTAACAATAAAGGTGTAATTAAAGTGTCAGTTTGGACAATTAGATTACAGTGACATTAAAATTATGAACATAATACTTTAATATTTCGCGAATTTCAAAATTCCAAGTGACTAATTACATGCTTGAAAAATTCACCATTTCCAAAAAAGATTTTTCAATGGCAAATGTGACATGCTAGCTACATCACTGCATGTATCCAGGTACTGACTACAACATTGAATACTCAGCTTTAGACGATTCCGACCTTGATTTTGGGCAATATGATACTGAAGGTTTCAGAGCAGTTTAAAAGTAGATACCAGGGGTTGTCAACCTGCGCATCAGACTAGTCACCAATAAATATTACTTGCCTTTCCTCAAATCAACTTGCCCTTCCATATTCAGAGGTGAAGATGAATAAAATTTCAACTTGACAAGCAGGCAAGTCAGCATCAAATTTAACTTGCCCTGCACAGATTTTACTTGCCACAGGCAAGTGGGAGAGCGCTTAAATCATACCCTGGAAGCCAATGACGAATTAGGTATTTGTCCAAAATTTTTCCATTTACCTTTGCCATCCTAACCCATAAATAAATAGATAACTGCATTATCTCTGAATTTTTCATCTACCTGTTTAGTACATGTAAATTACAGATTTTATTGACATCTCTATATGTCTATTGCTTAAAATGTCAAATTCATGCCTTTTATCCATAATTTCTAGATCATTTCTTATATAGATTAAAAACTATTTCATCAAAATTTTCAAGTTAGCAACAGCAAGCAAAATAGTTTTTTAAGGTTGGTCTTATTAAGTAAGTTTCTTTCAAAGCCTTATAGGCATGGAAAATATATTCACAGATCTTCCCTGGCAGGTCTGGACCACATCCAATATGGCCACTAGTGGGGAACATAATTAGACATTGGCTCCAATGGAAAATATATTAAGAGATCTTCCTCTTAGATACTACTAGTCCAATAAAAATCAAACTTAGTCACAATGATTCTAAGATGGTTCCTCCCAAAAAAGGTATCCGACAGGCAGGCCCATACTCGTACCTCATGAAAGATGGATGTCTACAGGGAACATAGTTTTACATTTGACTCCATTTAAAGAATTTGGTCTCTGAAACCACCAATCCAATTGGAACCCAACTTGATCACTGCATTCTCTGCGTGGTTATCCCTGCACTTTCGAGGAAAGTTCAGGGATAATGTTATACCCTCCCTCTGTCTGTCCGTCCGTCCACCACACTTTTCTTGTGACTCAAACTGCTCCTACATTTTTGTCCCGCCTGCGACAAAAGTCGCAAAAGCGATACATAGTGATCCAAAATTCCGTCGTCTTGTCGTTGGCGTCGTCAACATTTATTTTAACCCTGTGGTTTAAATTTTCTAAACATCAATATCGTCATCAAATCTTTATAAAATCATTTGAAATCTGGACAGAAGCAAGAAAATGGTTTGAAAATTACTACCTCGAGCTAAAACATTACAAAAATTTTTTTTTAGTTTTTCCGTATTTGGACTTAATAACAAAGTTATTAAATCTTATTAGAATTTCATAAAAAAGTGGTCAAAAGTTAGATGATGGTCAGAAAATTACCTCAAGCTGAAAAAATAGGATTTTTTTTTCTAGTTTTTCTGTATTTTTTCCAAATTTGGACTTATTTTTTGGCAAAAAATTTCAATGTTAGTTGATAAGAAGTAGAATAGAGTCTTTTATTCTTAATAGAATCACATTAACATTGACATTTCTGCATAAAATGCGCAGATGTGTAACAGGTTGTTTGAATTTTGATTCCTCTTCCAACTTTGGTAAATTTCCTGAAAATGTCAAAGACCAATAATTTTGAAAAATTTGCATCCAATTACAAATTTTAACAATGTTTTAGTATCAAACATAGTTTTAAACACTAAAGAATTAAATAAAATGGTTCCAACTTTGGTAAATTTCCTGAAACTCTCCAAGACCAGCTATTTTTAGAAATTCTTCTTAGCAACAATGCTTTTTTAGTAAATTAGAATCAAACAAACATTTTTGATAATAGAATTGCAAAAGTTTTTGATTCCAATTTCGGTTTACATTCCTGGAACTCTCAAAGACTAGTTTTTTTTGGAATTGTACCTAGCAACCATAACTTTATCATTTCCTTTCAGTTTTAATGATCATTTGCAAACATCAAATTTGAAAAATCTTTGATTCTAATTTTGGTAAATTTCCTGAAAGTCTCAAAGACCAGTTATTTTTTGCAATTCTACTTAGCAACCATATATCCTAGAATTCTTTTAGTAACAATAACGACTATCAATAGGTAGATTTCGAAAATAATGAAAAATTTATGCCCAGGGTGTATAACAACTGTTTTCTGTGTCAAACAGGGAGCGCGGGGATAGCTGTCATTTCCGACAACATATTGTTTCTTTTGAAAGGTCTGCTGTGAATCCAAGGCCACCAATTGGGAACACTGACCCTATTGAAAATGCCATTCATATCTCAATGTTATCCATGGTCCAGGTGAGTGACACAGGCTCTTGAGAGCCTCTTGTCCCACATTTTGTTCAAAATTTTAAAAAAATTATAGAATGTACATGCAATTAAAATACATACCAAACATATTTATTTTCGTGATTTTTGCACTGAAAACAGTTGAAGCAAACAACCTTGTATCAGCATTACAGTACAGAAAAAGACATACCATAACTAATCAGTGTGAAAGCGGGTATGTATAGGGAGTGATTGGGAATAATTTTATCCTAAAAAATATATATTAGGGGCAATAAAACCAAAATTGGTTGGGACATTACCTGTTTTACAGGTAAAATTTCATTTAAGCATATTTTTATCAGGTTCAGGCCTACATTTGGATTTGTCCATAAGACACATTAGCTAAGTCTTACGGGCAAGTAGTTTGAAATTTTACTCGTCTGATTCAAATTTGGACTGGTAGCGACAAGTTGGACAAGCCTTAATGTAGAACTGTTAGGTTTTCATCGGCAAGTTCTCCCTGTTCATTCATTACCATCCAATAACCAAGATGCTTTTTTTTCTTCAATGTTAAAACTATTTGACAGTGTCTGTTTTGTTTTAAGCAACTGTGCCAACTGATTTTCAACTTTACCAAAAGCTTTCCAGCTAGATCCAGGTCTCTTAGGGTGGAGGTAGCAGACATACATTGAATATATTTTTGAGTCCAAGATGGAATAATCTAGTTATTTTCAGCTGCAGAACTGAAAAAAAAATGAAAAAAAACAGCATTTAGTTGGCATGTCTTGTATTTTCAAGCTAGTTATCCATGTGAATACACTTGTTGCTTTTTTTCCAGCAAGCCAGTATGAAGATCAGTTGGATACTAAATGGTGTGCTTTTGTTGGTTATGGTAATACAGACCTGGGCAAGTGATGAAGATAAAAAGAAAAAATTACAAATTGGAGTTAAAAAGAGGGCAGATAATTGTACAATAAAGTCAAAGAAAGGCGATAAATTGCACATGCATTACACAGTAAGTTGCACATGCATTACACAGGAAGTTGCACATGCATTGCACAGTAAGTTGCACATAGGTTACACAGTAAGTTGTACAGATATTACACAGTAAGTTCTACAAGCATTAAACAGTAAGTTACACATACATTACACAGTAAGTTGCATAAACATTACACACTATACAGTAAGTTGTATATGCATTACACAGTAAGTTGCCCATGCATTACACAGTAAGTTGTACAGGCATTACACAGTAAGTTGCACATGCATTACACAGTAAGCTGCACATGCATTACACAGTAATTTGTACAGGCATTACACAGTAAGTTTTACAGGCATTACACAGTAAGTGGTACATGCATTACACAGTCAGTTGCTCATGCATTACACACTATACAGTAAGCTGTACATGCATTACACAGTAAATTGTATATACATTACACAGTAACTTGTACTGTACATGCATTACATAGTAAGTTGCACATGCATTACACAGTAAGTTGCACATGCATTACACAGGAAGTTGTACATGCATTACAAAGTTAGTTGAACATGTATTACACTGTAAGTTACACATGCATTACACTGTAAGTTGCACATGCATTACACAGTAAGTTGCACATGCATTACACAGTAAGTTGTACATGCATTACACAGTAAGTTTTGCAGGCATTACACAGTAAGTTTTACAGGCATTACATTGTAAGTTGTACAGGCATTACACAGTAAGTTACACGTGCATTACACAGTAAGTTGTACATACATTACACAGTATGTTGTACAGGCATTGCACAGTAAGTTGTAAAGGCATTATACAGTAAGTTGTACAAGCATTACACTGAATTTGTACTTGCCTTTCACAGCAAGTTGTACAAGCATTACACAGTAAGTTGTACAAGCATTACACTGAAGTTGTACTTGCCTTTCACAGCAAGTTGTACAGACATTACACTGTAAGTTGTACATGAATTACATAGTAAGTTGTACAGGCATTGCAAAGTTAGTTGTACAGGCATCACACATTAAGTTGTACAGGCATTACACAGTAAGTTCACTACAAGCATTACACAGTAAGATGTACAAGCATTACACTGAAGTTGTACTTGCATTTCACAGCAAGTTGTACAAATATAACACAATACGTTCTACATGTATTACACAGTAAGTTGTACATGCATTACTCAGTAAGTTGAACAGCATTTGTTATGAGGTAGAAATAACCTATAAATTATTGTCAGCAATAAGAACAAAATTTTGCTCAAATTAACATTTTAATAAGACAAAATGTTATTTTACAAATTAAATGTACAACTTACAAATGTATCTGACAATTAGGAATTTCACTGATGAATATCCAAATAAATAATCCACTGAAGGCTTCTAATAAATGCCTAGATGAATATTCCTTATAGTCCTCACTGAATAATTAATAATAAATTCACTGTGGATTTTCAGTACAAAAGATGTGCATAATAATCCTATATAACTTATAAAACTGACTGCCTAAACCTTTTTTAGCTACCTTATATTTATACTTAACAATGTTTCCAGAAAAAATTTCACAAGAAATAAATGGAATATTATTAATTAACTGACAATCACATGATTTATATGATAATTTCCCAGAAATTTCTAATGTGTTGCTGTAAATATTTAAATCAAGGTTCCAGAAATTTCTAATGTTAAATGACCTTGACCATGGTCTATTGTAAACAAATTACATACAAGGTTAAACAAATTACCTTATATTAAGGCCTTACAAATAAAAACAATGAATACAATGCATTTTTAGAATATTTACAATATTATAGTACCTATAAAACATTACACAATATTTGCACATGCATTACACAGTAAGTTTTACAGGAATTTCATAGCAAGTTGTACAGACATTACACAGTAAGTTGAACAGGCATTACACAGTAAGTTGTGCAGACATCACACAGTAAGTTGTACAGGCATTACACAGTAAGTTGAACAGGCATTACACAGTAAGTTGAACAGGCATTACACAGTAAGTTGAACAGGCATTACACAGTAAGTTGAACAGGCATTACATAGTAAGTTGTGCAGACATTACACAGTAAGTTGTACATGTATTACATGGTAATGTATACAGGCATTTCACAAGAAGTTTTACAGGCATTACACAGTAAGTTTTACAGGCATTACACAGTAAGTTCTACATGCATCACACAGTAAGTTCTACATGCATCACACAGCAAGTTATATATCATTAAACTTTAACTTGGACATGCATTACACTAAGTTTTACATTCATTACACAGTTAGTTGTACATGCATTACACTGTAAGTTGCACACAAATTACACTGTAAGTTGTACAGGTATTACATAGCAATTTGTATAGGCATTTTACACATTGGACATTGGCGGATTCAGAGGTTGCCCTTACCTTGGTTATAGCCCCTTTTTCTGGAATATTTTCAAATTCAGTACAAAATTAGGCAAAATTGAAAAATAATGGCAAAAAATTTGTCTGGACCCCCTGTTTTTCTGGAATATAGTTTAGCATTTAACCCTATTGAAAACACATTCAAAGATCTTTATCTCAGAAACATTCTAGTCCAATTAGAATCAGGACTTGGTCAACATGGATCTAAGTTGTTCCATTTTAAAAAGGTATCCATCAGGCCTATTAAAGATGAATGCCAGCAGGGATGTCAGAGAACATAGTTTAACAATGGGTTCCACTAAAAGAATTCGGTCTCTGAAACCACTTTTTCAATTGGAACCAAATATGATCAAAGCAGTCCTTGGGTGGTTCCAAATCCAAAGCCACTAGTTTGGAATATAGTTTAACGTTGGACCCTACAGGGAAATCTATTCATATGGCAATGGCATCCATGTTCAAGGTGAGTGACACAGGCTCTTGAGTATCAAGTATCAAAATATAGGCATCGCTTTGATGCATTTTCTTAAGTGAGTGATAAACTCATTTTATGAGTTTCTAGATTGGTCAAAGAATGATATCTTTTGATAAGAGTAAAACAACTGTTCAAATTTTCAGAAATGATTGACCTTCAGATCGCATAAGCTTATTATTGCAGTATGAAATATAATAAAGAATAAAAATGAAATACTTATGGGTAAATTCTACATTACTTGGTCAAAATTCTTCCAAAAGGGGAGTTGCAGTTCTTTGATGTGTTCAAGAAAACTTTTGCAAACTCCTGAAGTATTAGGATAAAAATGTTTCAAGTTTCCAATTACACAAATTTCCAATGCCAAAGAGGTGGTGGAACACTGGATTGACAGACAAAGTCTCTCAGCACCCAACATGGCCAAATTTTCTAGTCCTTGTGCTGGGAAGTGCAATATGTCTCAGGTCTATAAGTTGCAGACTTTATGATTTTTTTTTATTTCTTTCAGATGATATTGAGCAACATAAATGTATTTTGTTTTTATATTGGAGGTATTGCATATTGTAAATTTTATTTCAGGGAAAATTGGAAGATGGGACAGAATTTGACAGCAGTATACCAAGAGGAGACCCATTTATTTTTACATTAGGGGCAGGACAAGTTATTAAAGGATGGGATCAGGGTTTGCTAGGGTAGGTGAATAGATGCTTGTAAGGCCAGTGTGACATTATAAATGTATATTATCAACAAGGGTTGCCAAAAAAATGGGGTGGTAGGGCATTTTTTTTTTATTTGTTGGAGAAAAAAAGTCTTACAAAACTGACAAAAGTTGTCACTATCAGACTAAGTTGTCTTGTTGTCAACTTTACTATGACCTAAATCTTTATATCATTTTGTTCAGATCTTGTCTTACTGATCTTGGAGAGGTTTAGGAAAAATTTGCATAAATCACAGATTTGCAAAATAAAAAAGATGTTGGTAAATTTGAAAGGAGCAGACTGGGATGATAATCTATGTGGCCTTTAAACATAATATTTTCATTTAAAGAAATTTGTACTACGTCATAACCATATTCAGATGTTTCAGGTGTTGGCCTCTATTAAGTATTCCAACTATCCTACAGGTGGCTTTTTCCTGAAATACTGATAGAATGTTTCATTTGTATGGTAAATCTCTGCAGGAAAACAAGTTACATTATCTTTTGATATTTTGATTCACTTTACAATTATACTGTCCTTCAAGATTACAAAATGTCTTACAGCGGATATTTTATTGGTTTATTACAATAGGCAGATTTCAGCTTAAGGCAACTACCTTGATTGGAGTATGAATTGATTCATTGAAATTACACAATAGGTGTTAATCAACATAGCATGAAATTTCAAATTGATCTGCTTTTATTTATTTATTTTTTTATTGTTGGACCAAAGGGGTTCATTTAAGAAATGAAAATTTCAGAATTATTCACAATGTAATCTGTAGTACATTTACATATAGTCTCTAACATTGTTTCCAGTTTATTATGTATATTTCTCACATCGAGATAGTTAAATTTTCACATTTTAAAGTTCGAGGTTTACGCAAGAACTTTAAAATGTGAAAATTTAACTTTCGAGATGTGAGAAATTATCATAATAAACCGGAAAACAATGTTTAGAGATTTTTTCTCTAATTCCTACTCAATTTATTCTGATTAAAGCCAGCTCTGTAGTCTCCAGTCTCAGATATGCTGCCATTTTGTTGCTATCATCGTTGCTATGTTTATCATTGCGCCTTTCATTGAAAGGGGTGTTAAGTGAAATATTTTTGATAAAAATGTCATATTATCAATAAATACTTGACTTTCGAGATATGAACTCTCGTGTAATTGAAACCGGAAACGATCTCCTCAAATACCAGTAAGACGGATATCTGGATCCCTGACATATTGAAATAAATATATATACCGACTAAAAACAAACTATTTGTGAAATTGAAGTGCACTTATAATTTGTCCTACATGACAATTATGGAACTAAATTTTAATTGACGAAAAACAATTAACTTGAAGCGCTACAAATTGATTAAATATAACTCATCCTTTGCTCAACATTGTTCATAAATTAGTGATTCCCTCTCAATGTATTGATGTATTGATTTTTACATATAAAAATACCAGAGTGAACACGATTCAAAAGTCCTGTATTGAGTTATCTTAGTCATAAAAATGCAAAACCATTTTGCTAGACAATGATGCAGGTGTTAATTTCATCATCATCCGGTTGCACTAGTTCTAGAAACTGACATGAAACATTCACATTGACCAATCGCCAGCTTAGATCAAATTTACACACATGTTGATTATGATTTTGATAACAAATCTATCAGGAGGTGTTTTTATTTGCTAGAAATTAGAGAAAACTATAGATGCAAGTTTTACAGACCAGCAGTAAAATGTTTTAGTCCGAGGTCTGGCAACACTTTCCGTGCATCCCCCCACTTCTGAACCAGACCGGTTTTTCAGTCCTTCTATGTCCCCTCTTCAAAATAAAACATGTTATCATGAACATCACCTGCACGTATAGACAGTATAGGGCCACTTTTATAGTACACCCAAAAAATTATTGTATTTTCATTTTAACATAAGTTTCATCTTTTAAGCTCCATAATTTGTTTACAGATAAGTAATATGTACTGAAATTTGGTATCAAATTAAAGCTAATTTAATATGCTTTACAATAAACACAAGTTTGGGTACTTTACGCCCATTTTATGGTCTGGGGATACAAAAAATGTACCCCTACCTATTGAAAAAACTGCAAAAATGACGATTTTAGGCTGTCAATTCCTTTCAGATAAACAACCCTCGTCATTTGATCTAGTTTTTATGCCTAACTTATCAGTTGTGATACAATGTTGGAAAATAAAACCATTAAAGTCCATAAAATTTTGATTTTCGGTATAAAATTTTTGAAAAATGGAATTTTTCCGGAATTTTAGATTTTCACAATTTCGACTTTTAGACTTAAGGGTGGTAAAAATCTGAATATTTATTTAATAATTGCCGATGCAATCATAATTTATGATATGTTAGCAACAAATTGTATGCAAAAATTTTAGTTTCAGACGTATTGTAGGTTCAGAAATGTCAAAATTAGCACCCCTTCCCTAAAAATTAAGAGAAAATTTGAAATATTCAGGCTCCAAATGAAAAAAAGATAATGTTTAATGGGAATTCTAGCGTGTATTTCACTAAAACTGACATGCAGAAGATCATTTAAGTAGATTAAAACTTTTCAAAAGGTCTCTTTTCGACTCTTCTGTCCGAAATTGTATGAAAAATGGGAATTTTCTGTTTTTCAGAATTTCTGCTGTTCTGACTTTGAGATACAAAGACTTCATGAAATTGATATATAACATGATAATGTTGATTAAATATCGTTTCATCATATCTAAGCAATTAGAAAGTATGCTTGTAAGCCTTATAGACTAACTACAGTCTCATAAATTACAAACATATTACCCCTTACCACACATATTCAACACAATTTATTTCATTTTATTCAGGTTGAAAAGCTTAAACATTGTATGAAAATCCAATGACATATCATTTTCAACCACAAAAATACACAGAGCCTCCCATATATCAAAAATAAGATCATCTGCCCGGTTGAGGGGCAGTTATTCAGCGATTTAACTTTGAATTTTGGAAAATTCTGAAATACTGCAAATTCCCATTTTTTACGATAATCGTCCAAAATATTCAATTTTACCCATATTTTGGTGTCATATTATGATATATCAAATGCATCTTTTGCAAAGAAAGTAAAACTTTAGTATGCTTTTTTCATTTATATGTAAAGATGGTCATATTTTGGAGATTTTTTAAGTTTAATTTTCTTGGGGTACGGGTAAGATTTTCAGTATTTAGAGTCAAATTGAACACTCCTTATTTTTCTAAACAGTATTATTAGATAACATATGTATTGGTTAAGACAATGAATTGGCATATCTGCAGATAAATCCTTCAGATTTGCCACATATAACAATTTAAAAGGGAATTTTGGACAAATCAGAAATGCTAAAAATTCCCATTTTTCATCAATTTTGGACAAAATATTGAGTTTAAGCTGACAACTGGGATTTGAAATACCAAATCATGACAGTATTCATGCAACTTTGTTATATACAATGCAGAATTTGCGTGTGGTGGTTATTTTAATCCCAACATACCGGTAGACAAAATTTTTGGAAAATGTGTTGGGGTAGGTGTAAGATTTTTGGTATTTAGAGTCACATTAAACACCCCTTGTTTTTCTAAACAATGTTTTAAGATATCTAATGTATCGCTTAGAACAATTAATTGGCATATCTGCAGATATATTCTATAGATTTGATATATATTACGATTTAACAGTTAACTATGGACAAATCTGAAACGATGAAAATTCCCATTTTTCATCAATTTTGGGAGAAATATTGAGTTGGCTGTTAAAATACCAAATCATGATGTAATTCAAGCAACATTGTCATATACAACACACATTTTGCATGTTCTGGTTATTTTTATGCGAACATAGACCAAAAACAACCAATTTCAGGGAAAATTTGTTGGGGTAGGGGTAAGATTTTTGGTATTTAGAGTCACATATAACACTCCTTGGTTTTAAGACACCAAATGTGGTACAATTAACAGGCATAGTTGCAGATATATCCTCCAGATTTGGCATATATAACGATATAGCAGTGGACTTTGGACAATTCTGAAATGTTGAAAATTCCCATTTTTCACCAATTTCGGGCAAAATATTGAGTTTAAGTCAAGAAATGGCTGTTAAAATATAAAATCATAATATAATTTATGCAACATTGTCATAAACAACACACATTTTGCGTCATCTGGTTATTTTGGTGCGAAAATTGACCAAAAATTGACAATTTTAGAGTAAATTTGTTGGGGTAGGGGTAAGTTTTATTGATTATATACTGTGAAAGTGCTATTGTTCATGGGGTTCCAATTTTCGTGGATTTCGTGGTTGGCTAAAACCACGAAATTAAGTTCCCAACGAAATACCTTTTTTGCATGGAGTTTAATGTATTGCATTCAAAACCACGAATTTAAGTGCCAACGAAATTGTGATATTTATCAAAACCACGAAAATTGATGTCCACAAATAAAAGTACTTCCACAGTATTACCTAAAAACGGCCATTCTTTGTTATGGTTGTAAAGCAAATATAATAAGCTTTCATTTGATATCTATTTTAAATGATATTTGATAACTAAAAAGTAATATGAGGCAAAAGAAAGACAAGACTTATTCATAAACGAAAATATTCAAAGATCCATATATTTGGCCTTTTTGAAAATACAATTTTGGTCATTTAAAATATGTAAAAATTGTCTTAACATGTTTGATATTGAAGAAAATAGATTGCAAAACTAAAAACAATTTTCAGAATTGGGAATTGAGATGCCCTTCGGGTTCTCTAGACCATCAAACTTGCACAATTTCAGTGAAAAAATCAGATTTTTCGTCAATACTTAATTGGGGTAGGAGTACGTTTAATTGCGGTATGGAACGTATTGGGCATAGAAATTATAAAAACTTGGGTTCTTTGTAAAGCTGATACAATAAGCTATTATTATTTGATACCTCGTTTTTATAACTGGGAAGCATTTGGTCAACATTTTGATGCAACTGAAAGAAAAACTTGAACGAAAAACGAAATTTTTCAAAATTTCGGTAGGTGGGTCCAAAAATGGGCCCAATTCCACCATAGTTTGCAGGTTATGCTCGTGTTAACATGTTTTATTTTGAAGATGGGATGTATGCCAACTAAAAAAATGGGTGGGGTTCGGAAGTGGGGGTGCACGGGGGTTATTTCAGCCCATGGACTATTTTAACCTGCAATTTTCGCCAACAAAATCTGCAATATGTGCCCCAATATTTGTAATGCATTATGGGCTCAATACTTGCAGATTACTTGTAATCTGCTACTCCAATAATTGCAATATGTGCCCACACTTGCTTTTTGCACCTCAATACCTGTAATCTGTTATCCGATACTTGCAAACTTTGCCTTTCTGATTTTAATCTGCACCCTGGCGCATACTGCAAAATTATCAAATGGAAGGGCAGATTGCATAAAACTGTTGCAGTAAGCGAAATGTGCCGTTCGCACAGATTTTCACGTTGTATCTACTTCATATAATTTGCCTTATGTTATCAACTTTGCTTAGCAATATTTACCAGTATATTTACAAAAAAAACTTTGCTTCCATTGAATTTTGTGCTCTGACGTTAAACCCAGGCGAGCTATAGCGGCTCATTTGAGCCTCTGGATAAAAATTTGGCGTAACAATGTAGAAACTTGCCGCGGTGAGATAATCGTTTTTGTTTTAAACTTGCCGTGGCAAGATAATAACTCATGGTAGTAGGTAGTGACTTGCTGTGGTGAAATATAAGTCTTTTTTGTAATTCCCTGTGGTGAGATAATAACTTGCTATGGCTAGATAGTAACTCACCGTGGCAAGATAATCTTTTTTTTTTGTAACTCGTCATTGCAAGATAGTAACTCGCCCTAGCAAGATAATAACTCGCCACAATGAGAACTAGTGGATATGAAATTGACATTGAGTCAAACTACAGTTACTGTGGCCTAGTGGGCCACGGATATCCCCGCCCCCGCCTCTTCATGCATTTTCTTTAACATCTGCAAAAAAGGAATTATTGGAAAACAAAATACAAAGTGCACATCTATAATAATTAATTAAGATCCTGCATAAGTTTCATGAAGTTTTGATTAGTGGTCAAGGAGTAGTGGATACCAGGTATTCACCATATGGTTTGCATTTAGGTAAAAAAGCTTAAATGACAAAGTCCAAAACATGTAAAAAATCTGCAAAAAAGGAATAAATGGAAAACAAAATGTGTAATGCACATCTACAATATGTAATAAAGCTCCTGCATAAGTTTCATGAAATTCCAATCAGAGGTTTAAGAGGAGCAGTGGATGCTTAAAGCTTAAATGACAAAGTCCAAAACATGTAAAAAGTCTGGAAAAAAGGAATTATTGTAAATCAAAAAGCGTAGTGCACATCTACAATATGTAATCAAGCTCCTACATAAGTGTCATGAAATTCCAATCAGTGGTTTAGGAGGAGTTTTGGATACCAGGTGGTCACCATATGGTTTGCATTGAGATAAAATGACAAAGTCCAAAACAGGTAAAAAATCTGGAAAAAGGGAATTATTGATAAACAAAAAGTGTAGTGCACATCTACAATATGTAATTAAGCTCCTGAATAAGTTTCATGAAATTCCAATCAGTGTCTTAAGAGGAGTAGTGGATACCATGTGGTCACCATATGGTTTTCATTGAGCTAAAATGACAAAGTCCAAAACACATCATAAATCTGGTAAAAAAGGGAATTTGGGGGAAATAAAAGGGTAGTACACATCTACAATATGTAATGAAGCTCCTGTGTAAGTTTCATGAAATTCCAATCTGTGGTTTGAGGGGAGTAGTGGATACCAGGTAGTCACCATACGGTTGCATTAAGCTAAAATGACAAAGTCAAAAACATGTCAAAAATATGGAAAAAAGGAATTATTGTTAAACAAAAAGGGTAGTGCACATCTACATGAAATTGCATAAGTGTTATGAAATTCCAATCAGTGGTTTAGGAGGAGTAGTGGATACCAGGTGGTCACCATATGGTTTGCATTGAGCTAATATAACAAAGTCCAAAACATGTCAAAAATCTGGAAAAAAGGGAATTATTGAAAAACAAAAAGCGTAGTGCATATCTACAATATGTAATTAAGCTCCTGCACAAGTTTCATGAAATTCCGATCAGTGGTTTAGGAGGAGTAGTGGATACCAGGTGTTGGGTACAAAAAGACGGAAGGAGGGACAGACACCATGAACACTATATACCTCCCACAAATGGGGGGTATAATAAATTTTGAAAATGCATGAAGGCTTGCAACATGCATGACATGAGAGATTTCATAAGTAAACAAATTATTTACTTTTTTGTGGCTGCAGTAAATACAGCAACCAATTTTTTTGTGCTTTTTAATTTCAGTATGTGTGTTGGAGAAAAGAGAAAATTAGTAATACCCTCAGAAATGGGATATGGAGATAGAGGAGCTCCTCCAAAAATTCCAGGTAATTATTCTTTATGAACTACCTGGCCTTTACAGGCATCCTACAGAATAACCTAAGAGAACTTGTCTTGTTCTCTGCCCTATGAAGATCCTGTGTAGCAAGTTCTAGTATTCTAATACTGTAAACTATGAAATTTTCGCGCTGTCTTTATTTCGCGATAAATCGACAGGATTTTAGTTCGCTCAGTTTTAAATTCGCGCTGCCAAATTGTTGATCATTGACTTCAATAATATAAAAGTATATTCGCGCCGTTTAATTTTCGCGTTTCCATTCTAAACGCGAAAATCGCGAAAATTAAACTGCTGTGAAAATTTCTCGGTTAACAGTATACTGATTTGAAAGTATATATCTGGCTGCATTGTACTAATGTTCCTCTCTAGGCATGTAGATCCTAAATAAGCAAACAATAGTTTCTCCACTGCTAAGATCCTACATGAACAAGTTCTTTAATATTTATGTGAAATTGGTTTTCTGGATACATCATCTACAGGCTACCTGCTGTACAATACAAGCCAAGAAATCTTTGTCGAAAATTTGGTTTTTAGTTAAAAATCAATGTATCAGCAAACAGGAAGTAGTGCTGTTGCAAACCTAAAAATGGCTTGCACAATACAACTGTTGATTTCTAAGCTTCAGACTAATTTTATAATCATTTTCTCTGGTACCAGTCAAGAAATCTTTTATGAAAATTTGGTTTATGGTTAAAAATCAAAGTACTGGTATCTGCAAACAGCCAGGCAAACTTGAAAATCACTTACACAATACAACTCATAATTTGCAAGCTTCAGACCAAATTTCAGATCATTCCCTCCAGTACAAGCCAAGAAATGTGTGAAGAAAATTTGGATTAATGTTAAAAATTAAAGTATCGGCAAAACAGGAAGTGGACATCCAACAAACTTGAAAATCATTTACACACTTCAACATATCATTTCAAATCCTCAGACCAAATTTGAATTTATATATACAAGCCAAGAAATCTTTGGCGGATAAATTTGTTGATAGACAGACAGTCAAAGTGAAAACTATGTGGCACCTGCATCTAGATGCAGGGCTCAACAAGTCAATTTTAATTGGTAGGGTTTTAGACAATTCAAAATTAGCACATTAAGATTCATATTCACGTAGTTACACTAAAATGTCTTTGACAAGGACCCTCAGACAATAAATCTAGTTTATTCAGTAGTTAGTATTAACTTGAACTTAAAAAACAAGAAAATTCAAGCCCTTGTACACAGAATTGTTCACAATGTTAAATTGTTTATTTATTTGTTTTAGGTGGTGCTACACTGATTTTTGAAGTAGAATTGTTAAAAATAGACAGACAAGATGAGTTATAGTAGAAGTTATCTTTAGAATCTATATTTCATCTTCCACACTGAATTCCAAAAAACTTGACATTTATTTATATATGGAGATTTTTTTAATTTTTTTTTCACATGAAATTAAACATCATAACATTGTTTTCTACCAATAATCAACAGATTTTTTACATTTTTATTTCATTGCATAGAAAAACTGGCCATTCTGTATAAATTTTTATATGAAACAAGATCTTCCCAACATAACTTGTTGCAATGTCAATTTTCAATAAACAATTTTTAACTCAAAATTGTTTTTTATCATATATTTGGTTTATTTTAAATTCAACTTTTTATACCGTATAGTGGGTAATTTTCAGGGGGTTTTAATTTTCGTGGGTGAAATTAAATCGCGAAAATAAATTCCGCGAATATTTTATGTATTCTAAGGATATATATGGGATCTTTGATAATCCGCAAGAATTAAAAACGCTAAAATTTTTGGCATACATTTTCCCTTCAAATCCACGAAATTTTTGATCCACGAAAATTACCTGCTATACAGCATTCCCATGAGAGAGTTGGGGGAATAGTTTTACGTTTGTCTGTAATTTGACAACAAGTAGTTTTGGGGTATTGCTGAAGATATGAGAAACATTTGTCGGTTATCTCATATACCAATTTAGTTATACATGTATATTGTCAACGTGGAGATCATTTTAATTAGCATGTCAAATTTCCTCTTTTGATATTGAAATCTCAAGTTTGACCATATTTGACTAACTTGGTATAAGAGGATAGCTGACAAATGCTTCCTAATTTGGTACAAGAGGATAGCTGACAAATGCTTCCTAATTTGGTA
>MJUU01017064.1:67523-87304 GCA_002080025.1 Modiolus philippinarum | reverse complement strand
GAGGATAGCTGACAAATGCTTCCTAACTTGGTACAAGAGGATAGCTGACAAATGCTTCCTAATTTGGTATAAGAGGATAGCTGACAAATGCTTCCTAACTTGGTACAAGAGGATAGCTGACAAATGCTGCTCATATGATATTAGGTATGAGAGTTTACCTTAATAATTTACAAATCAAGTTAATTTTTGTCTTGATTCATCAATATTTATATCCCCACTTGATATAGAGAGAGATACTGCATTCACTTTATCCCTCTGTGCTTCCATGCATCCATTTGTCTATCTATCTGTCCTTAGCAGCTTTCTTTATGGATATCTCTGTGTACATAGTAATGATTTGATGTTTGGTCTGAAGCTTTTTTGATGATATGTACCATGTCTCCCCTTTTCAAGTCGATTACTCATCTATTTGCTTTCAACTCTTGTTTTTCCCATTGTAGCCATGTAATGAAATTTTTCATCAGAGTTTTCTTGGCTTGTGTGTGTCAGAATTCAGTGATATTTGAAGCTTTGGTATGGTAAATTGTAGGGTGTCTCCCCTTTTGAAGTATGTCACCCATCTTCTATATTTTTCCTGGTATTAAACTATTTTCACCCAGTTTAGTCATATATTGAACTTTTTTGTCTAGGTTTTTTTTCAGCTTGTGTATTTTGATCTCTGTCATTAATCCACTGCTTGATTGCCAATAACTTTCTTCTCTCCCATTGTAGTAATATATTGAATTTTTTAGTCCCCTGCCGGCTTCAGCGAAGGGGACTTCAGGTTTGCACTTTGTCAGTCCATCAGTCTGTCACACTCAGTTTTCCAGAATTTTTTCCCATACTATAAGAGATATTTATCTAATACTGTGGAAGTAGTTTTATTAGTGGACATCAATTTTCGTGGTTTTCATAAATTTCACTATTTCCTGGGTACTTAAATTTGTGGTTTCCAATTTTATGCATTAAGACTAAGGGAAATGTGCAATTCGTTGGGAACTTAATTTCGTGGTTTTAGCGAAAATTAGAACCTCACGAACAATAGTACTTTCACAGTATTTGGTATGTAAGTCTACTACCATGAGTTACAGATGAAGTTCGAGTTTGGTTCCGGTTCATTTATTTTGGACGGAGTTATGGGCCTTTGACTTAAAAAATTTTAGTAAAATATAGGTTTTCCGGACTTTTTTCCTAAACCGTTCCAGATGAAGCTAAAAGTTGCTATGTGAGTCTATCACTATGAGTTACAGATCAAGTTGGAGTTTTGTTTGGGTTCATTGATTTTGGATGGAGTTATGGGCCTTTGACTAAGAAAATGTTTGTAAAATATAGGTTTTCCTGACTTTTTTTCTAAACCGTTCCAGATATGAAGCTAATAGTTGCTATGTGAGACTACCACTATGAGTTACAGATCAAGTTTGAGTTTTGTTCCGATTCATTGATATTTGATGGAGTTATGGGTCTTTGACTAAGAAAATTTTTGTAAAATATAGGTTTTCCAGACTTTTTTTCTAAACCATTCCAGATATGAAGCTAATAGTTGCTATGTGAGTCTACCACTATGAGTTACAGATGAAGTTCGAGTTTGGTTCCGATTCATTGATATTTGATGGAGTTATGGGTCTTTGACTAAGAAAATTTTTGTAAAATAAAGGTTTTCCAGACTTTTTTTCTAAACCGTTCCAGATATGAAGCTAATAGTTGCTATGTGAGACTACCACTATGAGTTACAGATCAAGTTTGAGTTTGGTTCCGGTTCATTGATTTTGGACAGAGTTATGGGCCTTTGACTTAGAAAATTTTGGTAAAATATAGGTTTTCCGGACTTTTTTTCTAAACCGTTCCAGATATGAAGCTAATAGTTGCTATGTGAGTCTTCCACTATGAGTTACAGATCAAGTTTGAGTTTGGTTCTGGTTCATTGATTTTAGATGGAGTTATGGGCCTTTGACTTAGAAAATTTTGGTAAAATATAGGTTTTTCGGACTTTTTTTCTAAACCTTTCCAGATATGAAGCAAATATTTGCTATGTGAGTCTACCACTATAAGTTGCAGATTAAGATTGAGTTTGGTTCCCGTCCATTGATATTGGACGGAGTATTGGGCCTTTGACTTAGAAAATTTTGGTAAAATATAGGTTTTCTGGACTTTTTTTCTAAACGTTCCAGATATTAAGCTAATATTTGCGATGCGAGTCTACCACTATGAGTTACAGATCAAGTTCGAGTTTGGTTCCATTCCATTGATATTTGATGGAGTTATGTGCCTTTGACTTAGAAAATTTTGGTAAAATATAGGTTTTTTGGACTTTTTTTCTAAACCGTTCCAGATATGAAGCTAATATTTGCTATGTGAGTCTACCACTATGAGTTGCAGATTAAGTTCCAGTTTGGTTCCCATCCATTGATATTGGATGGAGTATTGGGCCTTTGACTTAGAAAATTTTGGTAAAATATAGGTTTTCCGGACTTTTTTTCTAAACTGTTCCAGATATTAAGCTAATATTTGCTATGCGAGTCTTCCACTATGAGTTACAGATCAAGTTCGAGTTTGGTTCCATTCCATAGATATTTGATGGAGTTATGGGCCTTTGACTTAGAAAATTTTGGTAAAATATAGGTTTTCCGCTTTTTTTTTCTAAACCGTTTCAGATATTAAGCTGATATGTGCATTGTTAATCAACCACTATAAGTTACAGATCAAGTTTGATTGTGGGTTGGGTCCATTGATTATCCCCTCGCCCAACCAAGTTGGGGAGGGGATATAGCGTTTCTTCCGTTTGTTCGTTTGTCCATCCGTTCAAACTTAAGACCATATATCTTTTGAATAACAAGTCATAGATGGACAAGGTTTTGTCCATGGATGCATCTTGAATAGTACTTGAGGTTGATATATAGAATACGAAGCTCCGAATAACAATAAGGTCACTTTGACCTACATTTCATGCATGAGTGACTNTAGATGTGTCTTGTAAAGTTAAGAAGCTTCAGAAAAGAATTAGGTCACTTTGACCTACATTTCATGCATGAGTGACTTAGTTTAAAGTTTTTGTAAGAGTCCAGATCTGGAATATTACAACTTGTAGAAGATTAATCTTTCATCAGTAGATGCATATGCTATGGGTATGAGGCTCCTGATTGAAATAAGTTCACTGCATTTTTTGCATGACTGGCTCAGATTTTAATTGACAAGCCAGATAATGAATGGTACAACTTTGTGGAGTGCTTTTAATATTAGATAAACATTCAACAATCGGGCGAGGGGATTAGCTGTCGTTTCCGACGGCCCCTTCTCTTGTTTTTGATGGAGTTATGGGCCTTGGGCTCGGAAAACTTTTCTTCTTTAATTATCTTTGCTGGTATAACAAGGAATTGTTCCACCGGTAGGGGACTTCTGTATTGCCTTGCAATACAATCTACACTTGTTTAACAAGGATTTCACAGCTTCTGTATGTAGTAATGATTTGATATTTGGTTTGAAGCTGAACTACATAGAATTGTGCTGTACCTCCTCTTTTCAGGTTCATTACTTATCTACCTCCTGTTTGACAACAGGATCCCAAGTCAAGGACAGCCAGACATATGCATATAAAGTATGGCAGCAGTGACACTGGCTAAACCTTTTACTTAATTTGGTATATGTTGAAGAGCCTTTTGTTGTAGGAACATCTTATTTGGTCCATTTGTAGAATGCACCATTGGACAAGTGCTGTCAGACGATCATGAAGTCATGAGACCTTGACCTGTATTTTTCAGCCCAGTAATCATGTTAAGTTTTGGTGATTACATCAGTTTGTCAATAACTTTAAGTGATAGGTTAATTGTATTTGTTGTGTATAGGTTGGTCTTGAATAGTGCATGACTGGCTGCCATGTTTTTTCAGCTTGGCCTTCAATTTCATAGTTGAGTGATTACATTAAGTTTTTGTGATTAGATCAGTTTCTCAATCATGTCAGTAACTGTTACATAATAGGTCAATGATAATTTATGTGTAGGCTAGTCCTATTAAGTATATGACTGTCTGCTATATATAAGCTCGATCTCATTTCATGGTCTAGTGATTATGTTATTTTTTGTGATTATGTAAGTTTCTAAATAATTTTGAGTTAAAGGTTATAATATCTGGTATGTAGCTGTATCATGGATAGATTTAGCCTTGACCTGAAATTTCATGGTCCTTTACCAAATCATACAATGTGGTATGCATGATAGCCCTTGGTAGTGTATGGCTGGATTTTGACCTTGATCACTATTTCATGGTAAAGTGGCTGTTATTTTTGTTATCCCCTCGCCCAATGGAGTTGGGGAGGGGATATAGGATCTGGTCCTTCTGTCCGTCCGTTAGGTTAAAGTTTGCGTTAAGGTTCATACCTGAGGAACTACATGTGGCATATCAATCATCTTTGGTCAGCGGATGTGTCTTGGAGAGTGATGCTGCTTCAGATGATAATTGGGTCATTCTGACCTACATTTTATGCTTCAATGACTCCAGTTAAAGTTTGTGTAAAGGTTCATATCAGAGAAACTACATGTGGCACATCTGTCATCTTTGGTCAGTGGATGCCTCTTGGAGAGTGATGCTGCTTCAAATAATAATTGGGTCACTCTGACCTACATTTTATGCTTCAATGACACTGGTTAAAGTTTGCATTAAGATTCATATCTGAGAAACTACATGTAGCACATTAATCATCTTTGGTCAGTGGATGAGTCTTGGAGAGTCTTGCAGCTTCAGATGATAGTTGGGTCACTTTTATCTTCATTTTACACTGAACTGACTTTGATTAAAGTTTCCATTAATGTTCATATGTGATATACTACATGTTACACATCAGTCATCTTAATGTTCAGTTGATGTACCTTCAATAGATTGTAGTAGGGTCATTATTTCTTGACAGTGGGTGAGGGGATTAGCTGTCGTTTGCGACTGCTCCCACTTCTAGTTGTATTTACGGTTAGGATATTTGATTTGTAATCAGTATTTGATATGTTGGTCTTGATATATACTTTGGAGTTCCCCATTGACGTCTGTATTGCAGTTCACTGACCATATTAAATTTTTTTGAATAGAATTTTAATTAGTATGTCTAGGGCTAATGACAGAGACATGTCCATGTATTAGTGTCTACACTTTGGGTGACCTTGAATTGTTTGTTGCAAGGTTAAAGTTCCATCCTGTTTAATCTAGTTAAAAAGCGTTGGTCAATTTCCAATATTCTATTTCTCATTTTCTAAGAATGTGTTCTGGTATAGCTGAAATATTGCTCATTAGATTTTAAACAACAATCTACCAATCATTCTGATGATGGGAATTCGAGTAACATTACTCATACTTAGTAAACAGCTAGCAGAAAAAAAACATAGTACCGGTAATATCAACAGATAATAGAGAATCTAACAAAAATATGAAAATTATTTTAAATTTACTTTTTAAATTTCTTTGCAAAATATGAGATGTAATTAAGATTAATGAGATATCCAATACTGACTAGGTTTCCTCAGCATACAGAAATTTTACAATGTTTTACATTAAACAACAAAGACAAAATGTATGATGTTCTAACATATTAGGTTAAAATGTCTGTCTGAATACAAAAATTAAATGGCCGATGTAATACTGTTGGTGAATGGTTCAATTTACGTAGTTTTAATACATGTCCATGCCACTTCTTTCAGTTATCCGAAAACTGGATGGCGCTGAAAAAAAATTAAAAATATACAAATAAGAAATCAATACAAGATGTCATCTGCATGAATTTTGGATTTCATTAATAATATGAATAATTGTAGACTTGCGAAGATATAATATTGCAAAAGTCTTAGACAACTTTGAAGAATAAAAATCTTCTTATTGCTTTTAAATGAAAATAATGTAATTATCTTTGTGAAGAAAAGGGAAAAATTCCATTATTTAGAAATTGCATTTCAAGAGAAATATTTGTTGTTTTGTAATACAAATTTTCACTACGAACACTACTACATGTATATCAAAACACTTTTTAAATGTAATTAGGAATACCTTTAATTGAGTACATGTTTTCATGATTTACAGTGATGTGTGTTGCTTGCATCTTACATTAATTTGTTTAATACACTTCTTTGGATCATTAATATGCAACTTAACTGTTTTGGATTGATATATTGTAATCTGCGAGTATTTTCATGCAATGAGTCAATGATAAATCAAATGCATGCATAGTCTGTATCAGTATAATGCAAATGTCTATATAACTATATATTGTAAATAACACTAAAACAGGTTATACTTTGTCAAGGCAAAATAATACACTATTGCTATGAGGGTTGATCAAAGGTACATGCTAAATAATGGAGCAGAAATGTGTAAGGGTCAATGACTCAGATTATGTCCCTTAATACTGAAACTTTTCTAAATATTAGGGTTTCCCACTTGTAAACAAAATTATATAATATCTTAAAATTTGGTATGTTAACTCAGATCAGGTCTTATGAAGGGGTCAGAAGAGAGAGAGGTTCTAGAGCTATGTTCCTTGAAATTAAAACAAGTGTGGACCCAAATTGATATCTCGCCTGTCCCTTCATGGTCGCAAAATTGATGTGAATTCTCAAACTGACTAAATCAGAAAACTAAACATATTCGCTAGACTGTGAAATTAGGGTAAGTGACAAAAGCAATAGAGCAGACTGTCATGAATCACCAAAAACGAAAATATCAGTGACCACTGATAGATACTGAAAAATCAAACATGTTCATTAGACCGTGAAAATGAGGTCAAGGGCTAAAGCCAAACATCAGGCTGTCATGTTCCATTTAAGACAGACCAAAATACCAAATATTATTGACCTTACATTAATATATACTGGGAAACTTAACATGATCACTGGACCGTGAAATTGAGGTCACAGACAAAAGCCATATGACACACTGCCATGTACTACCCAAGACCAACCTATATACCAAATATCATTGACCTACCACTTATAGTTACTTAGAAACTAAACTAAGCACAAAAACTTAACATGTTCATTGGACCATGAAATTTAGGGTAACAGACGAAACCCTATAGCAGCAGACTGTCATGTACTACTCAAGACCAACATATATACCAAATATCATTGACCTACCACTAATAGTACGGTAACTGAGAAAATGACCTAATCACTAAAACTTAACATGCTAACTAGACCATGAAATTGAGGTCAAGGACAAAAGCCATATGACAGACCATCATGTACTATCTAAGACCAACCTACATACCAGATATCATTGATCTACCACCTATAGTTACTGAGAAACTAAACTAAGCACAAAAACTTCACCAGTTCATTGGACCATGAAATTGAGGTCACAAACAAAAACCATATAGCAGAGTGCCATGTACCACTCAAGACCAACCTATATACCAAATATCATTGACCTACCACTTATAGTTACTGAGAAAATGATCTAATCACAAAAGCTTGACATCCTCACTAGACCATGATATTGAGGTCAAGGACAAAAGCCATATGACAGACTGTCATGACTAATCACAAAAACTTAACATGAAAGTTTATGCTGCCGCCATACTTTGTACACATATGTCTCGCTTTCTGCGCCATTTGTCGCTGGCGAGACAAAAAATGTGTCGCATGATATATTGTGAACCATTACTTTTTTGTTATGTTTGATTTTGACTTTTACTGTTAACCCACAATTGACCTTTATAATTATTAATCCTCACATATTTCTGCTCCTGTATGGTTGTATGTACAATATAAATGTGATGACTGATTTAGCCAATAAGCCAATAAATTACACTTTTTAAAATATTTTAATTCAGTTTTGGTGTAATTTCAATCTAACTTAAATTAGATCTCTGCACTTGCTCTTTTTTACTTTGGTTGCTATGTGGAGATTGCCACACAGCCACCAACATAAAAAATAGCAAATGCGGAGATCTAATTCTAATTAGCTTGGCATATTTTTTTTTATGAATATTCTATAGGGAAAGCTAGGATCATATTTTCCATTTTCCAAACCCAAAGTTCCTTTTCCATGTTAAATCTCCCTTCTTTTCTGTCTCATTTCTCTCTCCCACTATTTCTCCTTTCTTCATCAAAATTATATTTCTTCTTTTCATCTTCCAGTCTCTCCCTTATCCAGCCAACTAAACCTTCTATTATCCAAAATAACTAAAGATCATTTCTCTTCACCCTTGGCAGACCTAGCCACATTTTTGGCGTCAGAAGTTTCAAATTATCTGCCTTTGAAGTAATACTTTTAATTTGATTTCAGTTGTCAAAATGACATCTAATAATGTAAAAATTAAAAAAAAAATATTTAAGTTTAGGGAAATGAAACTTCAAAAGTAAAGGACCAATACAAATTGAGGGAATTTAGCAAAATTTAAAAATTAATGCACAACATATTAAAGTTTGATTTTTGTTACCATATATATATATTCAAAAAATATATTTGTAAGCAAGTAAGTTAAACTGAAACCTTTGAAGCTTTGTCTGCCAAGGGTGTAGAGGAGAAGGGTTAATGGTATTTTTGGCTAGTAAAGATGGGTACATACATCAGGCAAACACACACCTCTCAAGCTCATGATGTGCTTGGTTAAATCCTTAGTAAAACCTTGTGACTTAGGAAATACTTTTCTACATTTCTTAGGAAAAATGAAAGGATATGGAGTGAATGTACATGTGACAAAAACGCACACGATACATAGAAAACTCCAGTTTATTTCTTGTATATTTTGTTTTCATTTTGACAAGGCTTATTACCATGCTTGACTAATACATACTGTGAGCAGTGAAAGTAAACCTTTATTATTAATATTCCCAAGAAAAAATATGTCTATAAAATAAAAGGTTTTAGTTTGGAAATGCTGGTTAAGTTGAACTAGATATATTATATGACTTTACATAACAATCATAAAATTAAAAAGTTGAAATTTTAAATGGCCCTTGTTTTTCTTTAATTGTCCATTATTGTAATATTTCAATAAAGATGTCAAACATCATAAAATATAAAAAGCACACACCTTTTACTTCAGGTCAAAGATTAGGATAAGAAGAGTTTAAGTCCCCATATTTCTGAAATGGTTGATCACTGTTAACTTTAAAAATGCTGACTGGTGACCTGCTGTTTTGAACACTTGTTGTATATGACAGCTTTTTCAAATGACTGATATTTAATACAGCACTTTCAAATTGGTACATTTCATATGGACAACACTAGTTGCATGCATGCTGGGACTAATATTAGTCCCAGATGCATGCTATTGAAAAAGCTTACAGCACAGGGACTTGCTTACAGTATACAACTTTCAAACTGACAATATACTTTAGTTTATATTGACACTAGTTGACTACACTTTATGTGTTAACATTGACAACACTTATAAGCTGTCAATGCATAGTTAATATTACAAGCTTTCAACCTTACTGACAACTTGCTAGTTGATTTTGTTTTATGTTGTCATCCAGTATGAAGGGTAACAGACTAAATATTGTGTGTATAGTCACAAAGGTATTGTCAGTGATGTAGCAACATGTCATTGTTTGACCCTGTCAAATCAGCATTGAAGAGACATAAGTCGTCGAAATGCGCACACGCACACGCAGAATCCAAATTAACAGCAACTTCGGTATTACTTAGTATGTTATTTATTGACCCTGTCAAATCAGGTTGACTTGTTCTAAACAGCTTCTGTCTGATTAGATTAACCAAGTTGAACTTCATGTTAGATATACTGCATTATATGGTGGAGTATCTAGCAATGATCATTTCTAAATGTCTGTTTATGTATAAATATTAGTAAAGAACACTTCATATCAGTTTAGTCATTCCCTTTACCATTAGCCAATCACAATCCAGACAGAGGATTGGGAAGCGTTCCGGCAACTCCTAACCAGGTACCGTATGCTCCGATTGACTTTCTTAACCCCACTGTCAATATTAATAGATATTACATTCCAGCCACCATACTATACTCAACGACTTGGTTATTTTACACATATCTATATTACCGTGATATTTCTACTATTAACTAAACCATCTAACAAGGTTTCATCATATTCCGCTAAAATATCAAACCATTGTTCAAAATTATCTAAATGACGGAAAAACAGTAAAAAACTAGGACGTTATAACTCATAGAATGGTCCCCAACAACAAATAAAAGACAAGAGGTCTATTGAGTCTAAAGGTAGTTGCTGAAAAAAAAAATGTTTCCCCTCCTCTAAGTTTTCGCAGAGTACACAATTTCAAAAATATGTCTTGTTATTTTAAATGGCAGGATCGTGTAGTATTGACTGTTTTGTGAATCTGATATTTTTTATACCCCGCCGTTAGGCGACGGGGGCATTAAGTTTTACCCTTGTCCGCCCGTACGTACGTACGTACGTTCGAAATTTTCGTCAAGGATTTCTCAGCTTGTGTATGCAGGAATGATTTGATATTTGGTCTGAAGCTTTGATATGACGAGTTGTACCGTGTCTCCCCTTTTCAAGTCTGTTGCTCATCTACTTCCTGTTTGTCGAGATATCTGTATGGCGGGGGCATCATTGTCCCATGGACACATTTTCTTTTCTTTTTTCCATATTTTATTTAATTGTTGTTGCCTCAACACCGAGAACATTTTGGCTACGGAGAACAAAATTTCTCGACAATCGTTTGATCATTGCAGGATTTTAAAATTCCCTTGTCTATTGTGTTTTGACCAAGAATTTACTATCTGAAACTTAAAAGTTTTGTCTTGCATGCGGCCATTTTTTGTTGAATGAAACCATTAAGAAAGCAACCATTCGATTGTTTTGGGTTGGGAAGGAACAGCTGATCCTGGATATCTTTGAGTATGACTATTTTATGTCACTGGAAATAATCCCGTCTTTTTATTCGGTCCATGCCTGAGAATGTTTTTCATATATGTCATCCTTGCTTCTTTTTTTTCAGCCTTCTCATGTCTTGATAATTTTTTCGTTAAATTTCGGATCCTTTTAAGTGTTTTTCGGAATTCCTTCCCAGCCAACCCATGAAAATCTAATGGTCACTCTTTTGTTGTTACCCGGAAATATATACTGTTTGTTCATAGGGGACTTCATATATACTTCAGTTTAGTGTACTGAAAGCTTTTCGGTATATCATTCTGACTCTAACTATGCAGGGTGTCGTAAGCTTCATACATGCAATAAGGATGCAATAAAATATTTCGTATATTCCACTTTAGATTATAGTGATGTGAATACAGAAAATTGCGTGCAGTAAGGATAACAATGTGCAACCATTCCCTATAACATTTGACTGTACCTGATTCATTAGCAATATATTGCTGGGTATGTAGGGTATCTCGGTCCTGTCAATGAATTAATGAATTATTTATTTCACTTTTCAAAGTTGAAAATTTTGATTATTTGATTATTTTGATGTTGTTTACAACCAAATACTTGCATATAAGCAAGCGATTTTTTTCTCTTCAACCATTTAACTTGAATGTGTATGCAACATTTGTTCTCATAGTTCCCTGCTATTTTTATTTAAAAAAAACGTGAATAAAATTTAGCCGACACGAAATGCCATTTTTTCACAAAATTTGATAAATGAATGAATTATTATACTACCAAGGGTATGGAGTAAGTGAATTTAAAATCAAGTGATTTGTTTGTTATAGCTGGACAAAATAAATCATAGAAGAGAAAACTTACGATCCATGGGTTTATTTTGTTCTTGGTACCAATAACGAAATCCATTCTTTGCATGATCATAAAATACAGAATTATGTTTTGGCTTCCGCTTACTAGCTGAAGGAACTCTGTGCACTGTTTTCGGATATTGTGGTGCATTAAAATTGGGTTTCTGCATACCTTGTCGCCTTGGTAATAACAGGTTGTTATCTACTTGTTTAACAGTACCTACAAAATACACAATACAGCAGCTAAAGTAAATAACAGTAGCTATTTTATCAATTCATAGAGATTAGAAACTTGTTCATTAATAATCAGTTATGTCGGGGGATCGGAGCACAGGCACTTGTTTCATAAAAAAATTCAGTCCCTCCCTCTCTTCTTCCAGAGCGAGGGACTGAATTTTTTTATGAAATAAGTGCCTGTGGATCGGAGTGGACACGGGGAATGGTTACAAATAAATGGGTATTTTCGCTATGCAATGCACTCCTCACCGTGGAAAATATAAAAAAGACCCATAAGATTGAAAATTGATTCCCATATAGCTCATCATAAATATACCCCCAAAGGAAGTTTTTGGCGAGTATAAAGGAAAGGGGAGATAATCTGTCTGAATATTTTATGAAAAAGGGGACGAACCTTGTCAACGTATGTCCTCTAAAATGGCCTCTTTGATTTTGATGAAATATTACACAGTAGTAGTATAACACATGAAGATGTGCATGAAGTAATATGGTTGTTGCTCGAAATTTTGAAGGGGAGATAATTTAACTTTCAATATTTCCTGGAAAAAAGGACTTTGTTAGCTTCAGTCCTCTTAAACGGCTTCTAATTTTAAGTGGTGATGTCCAGCACAGACGGGCGAAATATTTTTCGGTGTCTAACATTTTTACCAATATTTTACAATACAGAAAACTTACCTTCTACAAAAGACATATGTGATCCAGTGTTTGCATAGCATGATGTTATATGGCGCCATCTTCCCCCAGCTCTTCCCTGTCTGTACAGATTACTGCAATATTGAACAAACTGTTTTCTATTAATATGTAAACTGCATTTTTATTTTATATAAATTCAGAGTAAATGATGACACTATTTTACATTTTCCCATACATTAAAAGTACCTCATTTCAGTTCATTTGATCATATGGTATATTGTAGTGAACGCAGTTTGTATCTACTAAAAGTGAAATGCATGTGCTGTGTGAAAATACGAAATGGAAAATCATTTAGATAAACTAAAACAAAACTTACACATCTGGACTTTGTGATCTAAGAAACAATCTGTTGTAATATTGTCGGGTTATAGGGTCTAGGTCCTGGTTATAATCTGATCTTGCTGGCATAGTCATCTCTCTTTGTAGTCTCATTTGAGGGGGTGGAGACATGTACCGACGTTCATCGTCATCATTGTTGTAGCCGAGACGGGATTCTGTCTACAAGTACAATTAGACTATTAACGATTTGTTATTCTTTAATCATGTATGTTTGTATTGTCATATGTCCCATTGAGGGCCCTTGATTGGTTAATAAAGAACTTTGAACTTTGAACTTTGAATTAACGAAATGGTGTGCCTTTTCAAGAACACTACTGAAACCTTTAGGTTTTAAACTAAATCAAATATATATACATGACAGAAAAACACCATTGACTGTGTGTGACAAATACATTGAACCTTTAAATGACCACTCGTTAAACTCTTATTCTTGACCATTTATTCATTTGGTCAAGCAAAATTATATAGAATTGCAAAAATTTATGGAATGTTACCTTGAAAGCAAGTTGCTTTAAAAATAAATTCAATCAGTGCAACGATCAGAAACATCGACTCTACAAAGTAATTCTTGTGAAACCACTTATTCCAGTCAGGGACTAAATATAATTATATAATATCCCAAGTTCCAGTTAACAAGAATACAGTTCCTAAATTGTAAATAAATGAAAAGCACAGAATTATGTCAGAATTTATAGGGAAGAAGTTGAAGAAAAAAATTTGTTTATGAATTCAAAATTTGATTTGCTCTGTTATGTAGCATGCAACACAAGCTGCTGAAAAGTCAAATTCAGTTTGATAATGATATGCATTTGTTGTGACAACGTAAAAGAAATGGTGATGATAACTAGAACTACCAAAGCCACACTCAGCATTTCACCCGGCGTTTTACATTGGGCAAATCGGCATTACATTTGGGCCAAAAAAATGTATACATTTGGGCAAATAAAAATGTTACGTTTGGGCAAAAAACATTTTTCTTACCTGAGCTATTCTTATGTATAAAATGTAACGTTTGGGCAAAAAAAAACATCTTTTCATAAAATAATAACAAGATGCTGAAATACATGATAAAAATGTAAAGTTATATATTTTTGCACCTTAATACCTCTTTTGTTCGCCAGATATCGTCTGCCACCAGGACACCACAGGGAGATATAAGTAGTATTTTGAGCAGGATAAGTCTTTAAATATACCACATATTTTTTTAAGTTCAATCATCAAATAAAAAGCACCATAAATTGACTCAAAAGCACTAAAATCTCACTAATATCTCTCAAACTAAGCGCCCTTTTTTAATAGCTCGTATTTTGATATAAGTTGTGGATTGTAATTTGATTATAACATCGATGAAAATAAATATTGTCGGATCGTTCGCTAAAATGAGCGTTAAAGGACTCAGCACCATTCTTGGTGCTTTTTGTCTCCGATGGTTTTTCTCCCTAAACCCTCTTATGGAAACTCACTATAACTAAAACCAAAGTTTACCTAAATAATAAACAGTATACGGAAGACTTAATTAAACAATAATTTATTTACCTATTCTTACCAGTGACCAACGGTAACAAAAATATGATTTGCCCAAACGTTACTATTTTATTTGCCCAAACGTGACATTGTCACGCTTATGATTTTGCCCAAATGTAATGCGCCCATTTCACCACGAATCTTTCAAACTTACCTGACCACTATAATCATAATAATCCTAAAAATAAACAACACAAAACATACTGAAATTGAAAAGATTAAACGATTAATTGAGCTATCTAAAACATAATTCGCCAACCCATAATTTAACTAACAAGCTTAAAAGGTAATTTAGTCATTCTGTTTGAACAGAATAAAAATACAGTGTTTATGTTACTGGTTTCAACCTAAAACAACTGCCAAAGCTGTATACCTGTGTTCCATGGTTAATCCTAGATGATGGTCTACATGGTGTTTCTCGTCCCCGGGCTGGCGTATTGGCTCCGTATCTACCAGACAGGTCCTGTGGGGTCGGACTTCTAGCATCTATATAAGGATTATAATCGTCCTCGTAAACGTTAGATGGATATCTATAAAAATACAAACTTCATGAAAATAGAACCCAAAAGACTAAATAAATATTTTTATTGATGTTCGCTGCGAACCTCGAAGAAGGCAATACAACCTGCGGGCGACTGAATTGAACACTCTACTGCTAGTGAATACTGGAAAGTAACACTTGCGTTTGTCCAAAAATTTTTACTCCAATTCTTCTACTTATAAAGTAAGGGCACTCACGAATTCAGGCTTCGAAAGAAGAGGGTCTAATGGACCGGGAAACCAGAAAAAGGGGGAGTTCTTGCCTACTTATTGCCATGTTTTGGTCATTTTTCCAAAATTTATAACGAAAGTTAAAAAAAAAATCCAAAAAGGAGAATGGTTTGGGAAGAAACAGATATTTTTAGTAAATGTATGCACAGTGACATACAAATCACATAATATTTCCATGGTTTGTTAACTATTTGATCATATACAAGCAACAATCCAAAACTAGTGAACAGGAGTGCAATATATATTTCATGCTATTTTGAAAAGAACCTAACTCTCACTTATGGATCGGAAAGTGACTAAACTTGGTATTGATAAAGTGAAGAGATGTATGGGGATGCACAGTACTGTTCAATTCTTTGTTTGACTTTAATTTGTCTATGCGTAAGTTTGACTTCATGCAAGTTTGTCATTATGATATTACTATCAACATGATCAACAGACTTATCTAACAGCGCCTGTGGCCTAATGTCACTGAATTAGCTAATTCCTGTGGTACATTGGACTTGCCCAACAGTGCCAATATCCTGATATGTCATTGAATTCGCCATATTACTCTGATACAGGTGACTTACTGAACAGTGCAATTGGCCTATATGTCACTGAATTATCCCTACTGCACTGAAACAGTGGATTTACCGAACAGTGCCAGTGACCTGAATTAGCCGTATTACTGTAATAATAACAGCTAGTGCTCCTGCATAGCCTGACATGTGAAAGAATTAGCACTATTACTCTGATACAATGGACTTGCATAACAGTGCCCGTGGTCTGATATATCATTGAAATAGCCCCAGTGATGTACAGTGGACATACCTATAAACAGTGCCCGTGTTCTGGTATTTCTATTACTGTGATACGATGGGCTTACCTACACTTATACGTAAAAGTGTCCGTTGCCTGTAATGTCTCTGATTTACACTGTTACTGTGATGCAGTGGACTTGCCCGCCAGTGCCCGTGGTCTAATATGCCGCTAAATTAGCCCGATTACTTTGTTACAGTGCATTTAGTTTACACAGAGGCCATGACGCGTATGTCCGGCCCTGAATAGGCTTTTTACTCTGATACAGTGGACTTGCCTAAAAGAGTCCGTGGCCTGATATGTCCGTCTATTGGTATGTCACTGAATTAGCCCGATCACGGTATTACACTGGACATACAGCAGTGGCGGATCCAGACTTTCTGCTAAGAGGGGGCCCGACACATGATTTTTTCAAAAGGGGGGGGAAATGGGGTAAATGTCAGGGAGACAACATCCCATCTCAAGGTTAAAACGACCCAAACAAAGCATTTAGTGGTCACCGTACGCTCTTCAACACAGTGAGGAACCTCACACCATATAGTAAGCCCTAAATTGTCAAAAAAAGTAAAAAGGTTACTGGACTAGCCCTTTTACCGTGATACAATTTCCATGGCCTTGTATGTCACTGAATGACCCCTATAAATGTGATACAGTCGACTTTACTAACAAGTGCCTGTGGCCTACTATATCACTCAATTAGCCTAATTACTCTGAAACAATGGACTTACCTATAAAAGTGCCGTGATATGCCACTGAATTATCCCTATTGCTCTGATCCAGTGGACTACCCTAACAGTTTCCGTTGTCTGACATGTCACTGAATTATCCCTATTACTCTGATCCAGCGGACTACCCTAACAGTTTCCGTTGTCTGACATGTCACTGAATTATCCCTATTACTCTGATCCAGTGGACTACCCTAACAGTTTCCGTTGTCTGACATGTCACTGAATTATCCCTTTTACTCTGATACAGTAGACTTGCCTTACAGTGCCCGTGGCCTGGTTATATCATTATATTAGCCCTATAACTGTGAAAGAGTGGACTAGCCTAACAGTGTCCAAAAACTGATATGACACTGAATTAGCCCTACAAGTCTGATAAAGTGGACTTACAAGAAAGTGCCCGTTGCCTGATATGTCACTGAATTAGCCCTATTATTATGATGCAAAGGATTAACCTAACAGGGTCCTATTAGTCTAACACAGTGGACTTGCCTAACATTGTCCGTGGCCTGATATGTCGCAGTATTAGCTTCATATGTTTGATACTTTGGACTCATTTAACAATGCCAATGGTCGGATATTTCAATGAATTAGACATGTTGCTCTGATATAATGGACTTAATAAACCAGTGTAAGCGGCATGGTATCTCTAAATTCTGATACAGTGGACTTACCTCACAGTGCCCGTGGCCTGATATGTCACTGAATTGGCCCTATGAATGGGGTCATATTCCATATTATTTCAGTTTGTAGTGCCGAATTTATTTTTTGAACAATATAACACGATTTCAGTCGGTAAATAGAAGGTTTGTTAGCGGTATGATTATTTATTGATGACTCTAGTTAATTATCTTAGATAATAAAAGTCTAAGTAAGGCATGGAAATATTATAATCATATGGATTGCACGAACACAATGTATACAGGGTGGGGGGACAATGTAATAGGCTACTATATTACAAAATACTTTCTATTACCGAGTTGACAACTTAGTCAGTAATTGTACCCCCTCCCCTTCTTTTTCACTCATCCTCGAAAATGTATGGCATGTCCCGCAAAGATACTGAATCATCCTAATTTATATATCTAACAGCTTTTGCTTCATACGTATTTTTGATTAAATCTATATAGTATTTATACATACTATAGACCCTATACTGTTTTGAATTTAAATGATCTTTTACACGTATTATTGACATTTCTCAATTCCTTATACACGGTGGAACAATTGCCGTAATTATGGTAAAGTCTGTATTGTCATAAGCCATAGATTGTATGAATATATAAATGATAACCCGTATGACATAACGGCACGGTGTCCTTTAATACAGATTAATTTTCAATCATGTTTGTCTAGTTGGTAAGCACGAGCACAAAAGATCAATTTTCATTTTGAAATTTATAACGGAAGGTTCGTTATCCGACCGAGCGTCAGTCAAACGAATTAGATAAATATGCCAACACCTTTTTTCAAAAGTTCGGAACTATTCCAAATTCCATAAAATTCTGAAGATATTATATCATTTAATGTTTTGATAGTATTATATACTTTGTTCTGTCCATATTTTAAAAGATCTTTCGCAGATTGTACAGACTGTAACCATCTTAATCACCAAGGCCTACTCGTTTTCTTCTTGTGGTGGTGAAAGTTCCATTTTTTAGAAACTATTTAATTAAATCAAAAGAAAGAACAGCAATGACTAGACAACCTAGGGTGTTTGAACGTTTATAAATATAAAGATCATTCAAGTACTTTTAAATGTGTCAATTTCTTATTTGCCTATTTAAAATTTTAATTGCTTAGGAATCTAAGTAATTATTTTGGAAATAAATTTTAAAATGGGTCATAAATTAGTTGACAGTTCACAGCTTTGAACTAAACGCATTTAGCACACTACGGAAATATGAAGCAACCACATGTTTCGCAGGTTGCTAAGTTACCTTATAAGCTAATTTTTGCTTCATCAGTCATTTTTGTCACTTGATCTCAACATCTTAAACTACATAAAACAGTTTGAGAAAATTCATATAGACTTTGCATTCAGTATAAGTCAATACATGCAATAAAGAAGTGATAACTAAAACCAAGAAACCACTTTATATAGGGCTATACCACTTCAATAATCTTTAATGCCTCCGTTAAAAAAAACAAATGTATAGAATAATAGATTGCTAAGTAAATATTTCATATTAAATTTGATATTTCAGCCCATTTTGATATAGATCTTAAGCAGAAAATCAATCATACGGCAGGAAAAAATCAAATAAACAATCGAAGTTATAAAATACAGCACTCAGATACATTGAGTGCTAAGTAAACAAATGTTATAGGCAACCTGAATACACTGCACATGCAGCTATGGGTACAGTTTCTTTGAATCGATTGTAAGAATGAAAGTTCAGACGTCTATACATGTATATATCACTGTAACAGTTTTTGTTCATTTCGTAAGAATCATAATATTACTTGATTAAAGTATTTAAAATATTTTTTGGTTTTGAATTGATACGATATATTTTCCAAGCTAAATAAAACATCATATAAAACAAAATACCGACGTTACTGATGAAGTGCGTATCCCCCCTGCCACTTTGAAACTGAACCTCATCTGCCGATGAGTAACCGGAACGGTCTGTTTTTTTTATTTCAGATAAATGCTGAGACATCGTTTATCATATATTTCCAATTATCATAATTTCTAAACGACTTTAACCTTGTAGGAACCAGCGTCGCATAGATGTGCTTCGTTTCATATTCTTAGGTCTTCTTATCGTGACCACTGAACAACAGGAGCGTATCCAGCCTCCGAAGAAGAGGTCCCTATGGGGTTCCAGAACAAGAGGCTCTCAAGAGCCTGTATCGTTCACCTGGTCCTTGATTAACATAGACTATTTATGTTAAAGAGCCAATATACATGTATATAATTAAACTATAGTTCCAATATGCCCAATTAGTTTAAGGGGGAAGACCGCTGTAAGTGTTCCTCATGGGGTCCAATGTTAAACTATGTTCCCTGCTGGCAGCCATCTTGGATAAAGTGGGAACCTGAAAAAAAA